>JAMJFZ010000199.1:16107500-16357500 GCA_026225945.1 Cricetomys ansorgei
ATCTCATAATGTTTCTAATTGAAAGTTAAATCACTAAATGTTCATACATTGTATTAAACAAAATTTGACTATCATCAGTCTTTCTGTCAGCCTCATCTTGTATGTAATAATCAAAATTTAAGAATATATAGCTAGGTTTTGGGGACATAATGAAGGTTTATAAAAACATTTTTTTAATCTTTTTTTAAAATCCTAATCCACTTAGAAAAGTAACTTTGATATAATTGTGTCATTAAATCAAAAAAAAGTGGAGATTGCATTAGCAGCAGGATGCTATATTTTATTGAGGGCAAGCAGCAGGGTTGCTGCTAATGAGAACATCATCAACCTAGCAAAAGGTCAGCCTGAAGAGCTCTTACCCAACATCACCCTAAGTAGTTTAATATTTCCCCCCATGACACAATACTGCACTTTCACTCTAGACTCACGCTTGACTATGCAAATCAGTCTCTAATATGAAAAGAAATGCATAATTTCAAGTCATACATTGAATTTGGTACTTGTTAATTATAATTAGAAAATTATTTCTCTATAAAGAGTATCAATATCATTTTAAAAATGCATTCCTATTCTCCAGGTAATATTGCATTTTAGTCACTAAAATTTAGTTTCTTCCTTATTCAAAGTCTTTCAAGGGGTAATTCTACTTTGAGCAATGAATAAGAAGATAGGTTTTGACGTAGACAGCCATAAGAACAACAGACCAGATTCTTATTCCTAGTCTATTTTGAGTTGGTTCTACTTAGCAAAAGAAGAAATAGTGATCAAAATAAAAATAACAATTTTGTGTCATTATTCTCAGTTGTGCATTACTTTAAGTGTTTAAGATTATCTTTAATTTTAAATTCATAAGGTTGCATAATTATAATGATTAATTTTCGTTTGCTTTTTTGTACATATTTGAAAATTGTCTAGAGCCTCCTAAGAGGTCACTGAAAATCTGATTACAATTGCTTTACTAATGACACCAGTAGTTACATTACAGCTTTTGGAAGGAAGACAATGGGAAACTGTTGATTACACCACCAGAGAGTTTGCTTAGATGGTCAAAGAATTATTAACATAATAATAGTAATAATAACTTAAGAATAATTTGAAAAAATCAAGTCCCATACATATTATTGAATAAAGCAGACATATTTAATGCATGAGTGTTAAAATGAAGGATGCAAGAAGCTTGTAAAGATGTTATAGGAGAGGGAACAATTAACTCATACTACACTTCCATCGCATTTCAGTGGTTAATTTTGTTTGGAGTTTATCTTACCCATGACATTCTGATAATGGCTAAAATGATATCATAAACGTATCTTTAGACAAGACAAACAATCAAAAATTCTTCGAGTGTCCTCTGATGCCACCTAAGGGTTTTTTGTTGGTTCATCCTTTTGCAAAGTAAAGAATAGAGGATAAGAAGCTTACATTCAAAACACACAACTAAGATTTATTTAAAGTGAAAGTAATGTTCCACATATTACAGAAAAAAAGATTCCTAGCCAAAGGAGGAAGCCATGGTCGACATTGATGTAACTAATTCCCTGGGGAGCTTGGGTTTTTCATATTGTATTAGGAAGGTTATGGAAAAGGGATGGTCATCTTTTTCAAGACTCTGATGTGGCAAGCTAGGATTAATTTTACTGGATAGTACCTTTAAGGTAAGTAGGAACCTGACTGAATGCTCTAAGGGCGGGAAATTTAAAATTCTCAACTGTGAAAGCCACTGGTGGAGTTTTTGGTGTCTCCAGCAATAATCTACCTTTGGATAAAAACTTGGAAATAAGTCATTTTAGATGAAAATAAAAGTAGTTAAAGCTCAAGTGAGATAATTCAGTGACTATCTGCCTTGTTTACAGCTATCTCACCTCCTTCATCTTCTAATACTATAAGATGAAATTTCCTGTTCTGATAAAAATTTGAGGACATTAGAAAGAAAGATGTCTTTTGCACAATTACACATCTCCCTGAAGACTCTCTTAATTTTGACAGGCAACATCAAAAGTTTCCTGGTTTCCCAGGTTTTCTTTCTAATGACTTTGCCCTGCTCTTTCTGGTGCACAGTTCTTCACCCTCTCTCTGTCTTCTTCCCACTTCCTCTTTCCTCACACAATAACGATCACACACACACACACACACACACACACACACACACACATTGATCAATTGATGGTAAAATCCTTTCTAAAATGAGATTCAATACCCTCATGACTTAATATGACTTGTCATGAATTTAGGGAGATTTTGAAAAATAGAATGCTTGTCAATTTTTCAGATATAAATTCCTCTGACAGTTTTTGGCTATTTTGGGACATAATGTAAAAGGCTTTCTTTTTACTAAGCATGAATTTTAAGTGAAAATTTATTAAACATTCAGCAAACGCTTTTATATGTCTCTAAAACTTTTTATAAGCTTTTTGTTTTAAAGTAGTAAAGTTAAATAATAATTTGAATAATTATTATCTGTCACCTCTTTTAAATACTGTCTCATTTTTTTTTGCTGTTGATGATAAAATATTCTGATAAAAGTCATTTAGGAGTGAAAGGATTTGTTTTTGTTCACAATTCTAGATATATAACGCAAGTAATAGATACATCCATAATAAAAGTTACCGATATTTCCAATATTTGTGAGTAAGCCCTAATATAATAAAGAAATAAATCCTACTTCATTTGGCAATCAAATGATACATACAACATGCATTTGATGATGAATGTTTTGAAATTTTCCAAGGTGACTGGGCTAAAAAAATAATCAGGTATTTGGAAAACTTTAAGTAATATTGTGACATTGTTTCTAAATGACTTTAAAGTTTAAATTGATAATTGTTTTTGCTGCTGCCCTTGTTACCTCTAAAAAGTTAAAGGAACATCCCCATTCCTGAAAATACCACACACACATTGGGCACAGGATTGAGAATACTAGAATTGGTTCTAGCATGAAAAACTTCTTCAAAGTTTACCTTTCATTGAAACATAAAGTACAATGTAATCTGCCAAGAGAGGGAACCATCAATAGCTATATTCCTTCAGCTGTAATGTCAGTGAACTGTAAAAATGACCACCATGGCAAGATATTCCCAAAGGTGAAATAGTGGCTCTCATATCTTAGGCTGCTAAATAGGAGGGAAATCATTCCTGGCACTATTAATCTAACCAACTATGAAGAATTAGTGAGGTCATGGATTTAAGAAAATAATCTACCACTTTGATATTACTAGACCAGCATAATTCCTAACTGTACTCTAAAACTTATTCTTGTACTCATAGAAAAGCTTACTTCTGACTCCTCATCAAAGAAGCCTCTCATTAAAGCAAATGGAGAAAATCAAAATGGATCAAAATGCAGAGACTAATGGATTCTGATTCACAGCTCCAATTGATATATGTAGACTAAACTCCTTCATCTAAACCTTAGAATACATCACAGAAGAGAGGAGGTGGCAGAAGATTTTAAAAGCCAGAGGACCAAGATGGCTGTTGTAAGTTTTCATGTCTTAGAAATGACAGGTTAGTTACACCTATAATACTGAAAATATATAGCTATCTAAAGAAGACTTGAAAAGTGACAATATCTATAGACATGCTAATGTGGAAGGAGGGCATCATCTTTATAGTTTTATCCCTAATGAAAAGGTATAGTCAATGAATGACTGCTGAGAGTGGAAGAATTAGCCTTTCCTAGGGACAAGACATCTAAATGGTTATCTAATACAAATGGTTAATTGTGAAATCATATAAAGAAAGGCCATACTAAATAGATTCATTAGGTCAAATTTACCTATGTGTGCATGTGCATATACATACACACACATATATGTAACAATAATAGTAGAGCCTTAAGTTGAAAGGAAGTGAGAGACACATATGGTTGGAGGTAGAATAGGGAAGAGGTAGTGATAGAACTATACTATAATTCATAATTTTAATAAAAAATATGAATAATGTACTGTCCCCTGTTGCTGAGCCTTATTTTTAGTCATGTTTAAAATGGTTGTTTGTGCATTGTTGGGTGAAGGGCTGCCTAGGCCTTGGTATTCTTAATGGTTTTCAGGTGTTGGATTTATGTAAAAGCTGTTTGATTGCTCATGATCTGGATGAGTTAATCATAGAGCACCAGAGGAGCTTAGGGATCAATAAAAATCTGAGATGAGAGACTCGGGTTCAATTGTCAGTATGGAGTTTGCTATGATAATGGCTCCCTCTGCTGAGGTCTGGTAGGGTCTGTATCTATGAATATTCCTCCTTGTTGTCCTTGCTGACCCACCACAGCAATGTTCTGCTACAAGTGACACACAGACTTAGGGCACCAACATTATACCTGTCACAACCAATGTAGAGACACGGAAGAAGAAAAAGAAACTCTAGACCTCAAGAATCAGGTAAAGTATGCTCAGGGCAGCTACCAGTGGACATTATATATATTATATATATATAATGAGTATAAGTCTCCTGAAGGAAGAGGAGACTGATAAAGGAAATAGGCCTCTTTGAAGAGAACAGGTTGTGAAATTAACAAATAAAAGAGAAAGAAAGCTTCATGTGGTCCAGATACTGGTGAGGTGGTCCTGCCAAGACATATCTGCTATTGATGAAAATTTAACCCCACAAGGGAACATTTTGTGAAGACAAGTAAAACACCTGTGATGATGCTAAGAAAAACATTTGCATCCCGACAAATTGTTGCTGCAATATGAAGAAGTTTTTGGTATCTTCTATAGAATTTTGAATTCAAACATGAACTGACCAGTTGCTTTTTCCTGCAAACCAGACTCTCTCTTAAAATTTGGTAACTTTATCTTCAGGGTCAGCACATAGAAGCTGTCTTCCAGAACAGGTCGATGTTGTATCTTGTGATGACTGCCAGATTTGATAATATGTAAGAGCCAGATGGTACTTGTTTTGAAAGCATGGTGTTGGGGTTCATTGGAGAGCATCTGAGGCTTGGCACAAAGAGAGCCTGTGAGAGGTTATTAGTAAAAGTATAGCCTAGGGGCAGTTGAAGTTCCAGATTGAAGGGGTCATGTAAAGAAGTTGAAGCTTGGCACTATAAAGAGATCCCAGAATAAGCTATCTGTGAATATGTAGCCCACATGCAGCAAGAAACTCCTGTAGTTTTGGAGATCCCAGTACTATGGGACAACTACCAAGAACAGCATCAGCCTTGGGGGGGGGGTTGGGCAGCCAGAGACTGGAGGACAAACTGTGTGTACTGCAGATGTCAGAACAAGAGAAGTGAACCAAGCTCTTTGTAGGAGCCCAGAAGATGGTGAATGAATTTCAGATGATTGGACATTGATAGTGTTATCCTTCTGTCCAAGGACATTGCGGAAGGCTTGATATATATTTGCTCTTATTTGGTACTGTGCATCTTAGCAAGTCTCATCATTGTTCCACATGTATATTGTTTTGCTGGTGCAGTTTTAAACTGTGTTGTTGAGATAAAATGTTTTTTATTGTCTTATACACAAAGGGGGAAAATGTTACAGAAGTTTATTGTTAGGTTTGCTTAAAATGGTTATTTTGTACATTGTTGATGAAAGGCTGCATAGGCCTTGACATTTTGTATAGTCTGAAGTTGTTGGCTTTATGTAAAAGATGTTAGATTGCTTATGATCTGCACGTGCAATCAATAGACCCCATGAGAAGCTTAGAGATCAATAAAAACACCTGAGATGAGATGCTCAGGTTACAGGATGGCACTTGCCATGATGGTGGTTCCTTTTGCTGAGGTCTAGCAGGATTATATCTATGAACATGCCTCCATGACTTTTTTGCTGAGTAACCACCTTAAGTACACTACTACAGTTGCTACATTTGCTCAGCAAAGTCCTAAATTAAAAAAATCAACATGAGTCAGTTCATAAAAACAAAAAATTAATAAACACATCTTTGCAGGTATGGATACCCTTATGTTTCTACCCAGGGGCTTGACTAGATTAAGAGGATGATCCTCCCTTGAGTGACAGGAGACTTCACCTGTCTGAAAGTCTTGACTAGGTTCCTGATTTTTTCCTCCTCAGGCTTGAAATGAAACATTGGCTATTCTTGGATTTCACTTTTTCTATCCTTGAAAATGAAATGATATAACTAGCTATTATAGGCTTTCAGCTTCCAAAGGGGCTCTAGCCTCCATAATTTCAGAACGTAATTCCTTATAATGCTTAAAATCTCTGCCCTTAACCACTTCCCTTTCTCATCTTCCCTCATTGTCTTCTCCTCATATATTCTCTTCCCTTATTGTCTACTCTTTACCTCTTCCCCTCCGTTCCAAAAGTATATACTCATACTTACCATTTGCAATTTGAAATGTGATTTCTTCAATTCTTTAATGATAATTTGATGTTTCATGTAAGTCAACTTAAAATGCCCTCATTTCTTCCAAACATAAGCTATTATTTATATCAGATTGGGCTTAGTCTGTATTTCATATGTTATTTTTACATATATCTGTTCATTGTATCTATTCTCTTGTACATATATTGCCTGTTAAATAAGAATATAGATAGTGAATCATTTTCAGTGAGTTTTAAAAAAACACAATTCATGATACATACAGATGAATGATTCCCCAAATTCTTCCTCTGGATCAATGCTAACAGAGCACACATATGTGGTAAATTTTGTATATGACCCTTACTCTTAGAAGCCAAAGTAAATACCATGATTAAATTAATTTTTGGTTGGACTGGAAGTAATATATATCTTCCTACATTCAAGTTAATATTATGTTTACAATTCATCTAATCATCACCAAAATTGGAAACACTCTTAATTACTTCCTTTCAAAAACAACATATTTAAAATTTAATTCAGATAAAATTGGTGAAAAATAAAAATAAAATAAACTAAGGAAGAAAGGAAGGAAGGAAGAAAGGAAGGAAGGAAGGAAGGAAGGAAGGAAGGAAGGAAGGAAGGAAGGAAGGAAGGAAGAAAGAAAGAAAGAAAGAAAGGAAGAAAGAAAGAAAAGAAGAAAGAAAGAAAGAAAAGAAGGAAAGAAGGAAAGAAAAGTGAATTACCATGGAGAGATTAAGTTGGGTAAATTATGCATGACAGGATAGAGTAAATCTCTTTAATATCACCTGGTATTTGTCCTTATCTTTATATGCGCAGATTAGTGAAGCTCTACTCCATATCAGAGAAAATTTTTCATGTAGTGGATTGTCAGATGTTTGTCTCTCTCTCCCAGTCAGTTGTAGGTCTAGGAGGGCCTAGTCTGTCCTCAGGGGACCTTGCTTCTCTCTCACCCAAAGTAACCTGAACATCAGTCATGTGACCATATGACCAGGCTATTTGTGGTCGGCAGGAAGGAAGCATGGAAGGAGCCATGGAGCTCTCACAGCTGGAACTCACTTGGGGAACCTAAGAGTCCCAAGAACTTCTGAGAGGGCCAATCAGTACAGGCCAAACTCATTTTATTGCCAGGGCTCAAGTGTATTTATTGGGGTTCAGAGAGGGGGTGCATAGGTTTAAGACAGATACTGCGATTCTGCCAATCGCAGCTGGCTCTCTGGAGGGGGCTGGGTCTTGGGTGGAATCCTGATCTACCAACATAGAGGGGTACGGGACTGTGCTCTGTTTACTATGGAAATGGCACCTTAGCGTGCTCAACGAAAGATGAGAGGTTTGACTCATTCCATGGGGTACCACTGTAGATGGTAGGTAATATAAAGACTTATACCTGTCAAGTGCTCACCCAAAATAGAAATTTATATCACACTCCTTCTGAGAGTACATGGAACATTCAATAATAAGAAGAAATATTTTAAGAGCCAGAAGCTTGGGAGGACTTCCATGAGTAATGTTTTCCAGACATGACAAAGCAGCTGCACACACAAATTCTCAGTGCCTGTGATTGCATACACAAGACCTGCTCAAGATCAAGCCAGTCAAGGTACCAGCAAAAAAGGAAGAAGATATCATGAGGCCCAATTCCTAAATGCATACATATTGTTTGTTGCTGGTTGCTAAAGTATAAATGATCCGTACTCTTTAGGGATATGACCCCTGGTAATTTGTTCATGTTCCAGTAGACGATCAATCATCAGTGTGCATAGGAGCAGCACTAATGGGACACAATGGGTTACAAAAAGAGGACACATATTTGGGAGGAGGATGAGATGGAGGTGAGTCTGGAGGGAGTTCAAAGAAGGGAACGTGGTCTAGATATCTGAATACTTTGTGTTCATGTACATAATTCTCAAGGAATAGAATATAATCTATTTTTATAAATAAAAATTGATGTCAAAATCTTGTAAGAGTCAGTTCTCTCCTTTCTCAATGTGGGATCTGGCGATGAGAATCATGTTGCTCGGCTCTTGTGTCAAGCTCCTTTACTGGCTAAACCATCTCAGCAGCATATTTTCACACTTTTGTGTGTACTTTTCATAGCTCTCTTTACTCCCATGAGAATTCAGAAATAATATATTGCAGTAAATAAAACCTAATTTAAAATGTCACTCAGAATTTCAATTTAAAAATAGCATGTAAAAACATTTTATATTTTATGAACATATGACACAATATAGTAATTTTAAAAACTGCAGTTCCCTGCTTTTTTTGTCTGTGTTGGTGACTAAGCCATGTTATAGTTTACAGGTACAATGGCCTTTGAAACAGAGATTTGTATACAGAGTTTGTCAAATAATGTTTCAATTTATTAAGAAAAAATGAGACACTTAAAGATTACTTCAGAAATTACCAACTAGGGCTGAAAAAAATATGGCTCAGTGGGTAAAGATGCTTAACACCCAGCCTGAAGGCCAATCTCAGGACCCACATGGAAGAAAAAACAACTAACTTCTACTGATTTTTCTTTGATCTCCTCAGGTGAGTTTTCTACACACAAGCATACACACACTCTCTCAGTAAATAAGTGGAGAAAGAGAGATTTTGAAATACAACTCCTTCCATCCTCAGATCACAAGTAATTCAAATATGCTTTATTACAAATGTTTTGATCTTTAGCAAAAACTGGAGGCAGTTTTTCAGAGAAATATAATAACTTTTTATAATCTCTGGGTAAACATCATTATCTTTTTTACTAGTAGAGAGACCTTTCCCCTTCATGGTGCATGAAAGGAAAACAAATATTCAAGTTTCCTACCTAAGGCAATAATTGCTACCTGCAAGTTATCAAGTCCTTTGTGATCTGCTTTATGAGCTTGGCAACAAAACAGACCTATTTTATAACACCTTGAAATACTTTAAAGATAATATTTCAAAATCTCAAATACCTTTTAAAGTAGGCCTGGTACAATAACAGTTACTCTGAATTTTTTCCTGATAAAATTTTCATCTTTGATTTTGATTGGCACAAAAAAGAGTGCTTTTGAGGTTAAAAATAATTATGCTTTTCTGAGACATCTGAAAATTATATTAATGATAAATTATTGTCATTTCTACTTCCTTTAATGTCACTAACAGTTAATCCTAAATTCAAATTAATGAACAAGCAATTCAAATCTACAAATAGCTATCAAATGTCTATTATCTGTCAGCACTAGCTTCAACCAATGATTAATAAAAAAAAATCAATAAATTTTGGATATCACATGCTATCATTACTGTTCTTGACTGGGAACATAATTGTTTTAAGGTTAGTTAACTAATCTAGTTGAAAAATGCTATTCTAGTACATAGTAAATGCCATGTCATTTTAAAGATAAAGTTATCATAAGAAGATTTGATATTTATAGACAGAGACAATGTAGAATTAATAGAGTGAGGAAGCATAGAAAGAATCTTGAATGATATTGGGATGTCTCTTTTAAGGGAAATGAGGAAAAAGTAATAAGAATCACATAAAACATATATGAGGACTTTTTTGAGAAACATGGTTATTTCAAGAGGTTTTAGATGAGAATGAATAGAACATGCAGAGATTTGGAAGCAAAGTCCAGCAGTTTCAAAGTATAGAAGGGCACATGACCTTTAAATGTATTAAATGATATCCAAAAACTACCAAAGATCTTCATAGTAACAATCACTATATATAATTTTATTTATTATAATATTTGCTGATATGTAGAGAAATCTTCCACAGGAACTTAAGGGAGTTATAGAGAATTTGAGGTAAAATGAGAATCACTGCAATAGATAAGTTTCTCTGTTCTGTGATGTGACAAACTCCCTTCTTCACAGGAACAGTGCTTACATATTCATAAAAGAAACACCAAGGAAAGTTAGATTTCTTGATTCATAGGTCTAAACATGAAGACATATCAAAATTTCACAATTTCTTTTAGGAAAAGACTGCATGACACTAATAATAGTAAAGTGTAGAGGAATATTTAATTCTTTAATCAAGCAGAATGGCTGCTTTAGCAAAGATCACATTGAAAGGCCTGTGTGATAGCTAGGAAGAGATCACATCCAGAGGGCTGTTTCATCTCAATGGAATGCAGAAAGAATATTAGTCAAACTAATCCTGATCTCTGTGTATTCTAATGCTAGGTGAAAGGATTTCTGTGGTTAAGGCAATGTAGTACATGTCTTTAATCCCAACTCAGAAGAAAATAGTAGTACATGCCTTTGGTCCCAAATCTCATGATATAAAAAGAGGTTCTCAGTTCATAAGAGAGGGAGTTATTTCAGAGAGAGGCAGAGCTCAGAGAGCAGAGGCAGAGTTCAGACAGAAGAGTGCTAGAAGCAGAGTGGAAGCAGAGAACAGCAGAGCCAGTCCACACCTATAATCCTAAGACAGAAACAGAATCTAGAATCAGACAAAGGAAGCAGTGCTCAGAAAGAGTCACTATCATGCGGGAAGTGCCATTTGAAATAAGTCAGAGTGAAGGATAGGTAAAATGAAAAATCAGAGGACAAATTAGCAGAAAGTGTCAGAGTGAGGAGACAGTCAACTCTAATGAGGGAAGGGCAGTCTCTTAGTGCAGAACAAAAACAGTTACAAAAGAGTCAGTTACAGAGGCAGTATGAAGCAGTCAGTTACAGCAAACAGTATGAGGTGAGCAGTCTGAAGCAGGCAGATGGGCAAGAAGACAGAGAATCAATGAAGTGGTCAGATTGAGAAGAAGGCAGAGAGACTGCTAAGGAGTATGGAGCAGTGAGTTATTGAAGCAGGCAGGTGGGAAAGACACAGAGACATAGAGGCTACTCAGCAGAAGTCAGTATCAGGTGGAATGAGTAAGTCAGTTTGAAGCCAAGCTTAGCAATTCAGTCTGAGGCAGACAAAGAATCAGCCAGAATCTGCCAGAGTCAGAAGAGTTCAGTCAGAAACAGTAAGCTGGCTGAGAAAGTCAGTTTTAACCAGCAGTTGGGGGAGGAGTTTGTGCCTGAACAAGAGTAGGTTGAACCAAAAGAGTCAGAGTTCAGAAGGAAATAGTCAGAGTGGCCCAGTCAGCAGTGAAGGCTTAAATGTTCTACATTGTATTAAGGCTGAAGCCTTCCAATTCTAGGTTTAAGAGTAGATTGTATGGAGGCTGAAATTCTCCTTGGCTCCAGACTAGAAACATTGATTAAGTTAAGAATGAACAGCCTTTTGAACCTAAATCAACAGCTACGATCTATTTTCCAAATAATGACTGGGAAAGAACATATGGGCATCATTTGAGAAAAAAACAAGTAAGTAAGTAAATAAATAAATAAATAAAGCCCTTATCCTTTGGAATTCAGGTTTAGGGAAAAAATGTCATGGTCATTGTAAAGTATCCTGATTATAGCTTGTGGAGATATGGGAGTAGAGTCCACCAAAAATTTTAAGGAAGGCATAGTAAGAAGGTGCCATAGCTTACAACCCATGCATTGCAGAGTTGCTGGGGTCCAAGTAATATTATCCATCCTGAGATCACGAATTTCCCAATGAATTCATGGTCCAGGTGTTGACATTGATCTGTTACAAGGGCATTTTATTCCTTTTCTAATTCAATCACTCGTTCTAGCCTGGATCCCTGGAGTTTTTGGCCTCTGTACAATCTAATAAACTTCCAAGACTCACTACTAATTGAGCCACTCTGACTAGTGCCATTGAAACTCACTCTTCTGGTTCAGTTCTTGATCTGACTCAAACCCTTCTCTAAGCTAACTTGTTCAAACTGATCTTCTGAGCCAGTTACTGTTTCTGATAGAGCTCTTCTGACTCTAGCTTACACTGATAGATTCTGACTGACTCTCTGACTGCCTCCAACTGAACTGCACTGCTTGGCTTCAAATTGGTTCACTATTCCTGTCTGATATTGACTTCTTCTGCCAAGCTGCCTCTGTGTCTCTGTGTCTCTGTGTCTCTCCCCAGTCTACCTGCTTCAGATTGCTTTCCTTATACTGCCTGTTATAACTGACTGTGATGTAACCCACTACTGCTCTGAGCTGAAAGCCTGCTTTTATATCCTGAGAGTTGGGCATGTCCTCACTCTGACTCATTCTGAGAACTCCTCCTCTGATTAGTCACTTTGCCTGTTCTTCACTTACTCATCTCAGATGTCACTTTTTGTGTGACACTGATTCTTTCTGAGTCCTGCTTCAAGACTCTGTTTCTGTCTCAGAGATTAAAGGCAGGAACCACCATTCCCTCTTGAACACTGGGGTTAAAGGTGTGTTCCAACATTCTTAATATTTCTATATTGCATCTGTACCACACAGTTCTCTAAATGTATATCGTCTCTCCATATAGACTCCTAGAATATAGAGCCTCCCAGCTTTCACACAGACCTATTCTACACAAGGAATAAAGAAGATGATACTTCTGTTCCAGTGGACTCAGAGTATAAAAAATTGAGAACAAATAGAATAGGATTTGAAAAAAAATTGCATTAATGAGATTTGAACTTGTATTTTTCATGTGGTATGAAGCCTAAATTTTGGTATCTTGTTCTAATTATATCTGTCCATCAACAGTTCCTATATTGAAGTAAATTGTATGAATAAAATATGACTTGAAAATTGGTTTTTGGAAGGCTGTTAGTTCTTTCAGAATATTAGTATCTTTATAGAAGATTCTCATGGAACTATTTTTGTCCCAAGTAATCACATGAGAATATATAAATAATAGACCTTGATGGCTTGACAAAGCAATCTACTATTTCCTTTATCTTGTACTTCTCATATTCTAAAACCCAAGAATAAATTATGTTGTTTCTAGATGACAATTTGTGATAACTCGTTATTCAAGCATGGAAGGATTAAGATACATGCCATCATTGAAATCTGTCAAGGAATAGATGGAATGTTAATGGGGAGAAGTGTTTAAAACACTGTTGATATCAAAGATGACTGAAGAATTTTGAATCTGATAGGAGGCCTGGGAAACTCACAAGAATATGTTGTAGAATAATTGATAAAGTGAAGTAAATGAAATTAGGATAAATAAAACTAAAATTAGCAAGGACAGCAATAACTATATAAAAGAAAACATGGTAAAGACTACAAGGACTCAACCCTACACAGAGAACTACAAGCAATTAAGAAAGTGTCAGAAAGGGAGTAATATTCTTCTATAAGGAAGTGCACACCAATTGAATATCCAATACCAAATAATAAGTCTTGAAAACACACATACAAGTAACATTATACAGACTAGACAAGTTATATGTAGAAATACATGTGTATACACATATACATATGCATGTATATATATATATATATATATATATATATATATATATGCATGTAATAACAATCAAGGGAAAAACAGACATAAATTTGAAATAGAGTAAGGGAAGGAGTGTGGGAGGGATTAGAGGAAACAAATGAAGTGAGATGATGTAATTCTACTATAATCTCAAAAAATTAAAAATAGTTGTGGGTAATATTGATTCAATTTTTTGTTCTGTTTTTGATCTCCTCACCCCTACAATTAATTTATAAAATCTATGTATGGTGAACAGATACTTCCATTACTCACCTGAATAAAGCTGGCAAAGTAGATATTACAATACAACAAAAATCCATTTTATTCCTAATATACTTGAGAAATATTATTTTTAGGGATTGAAATCAGGATGTTGCATACTTATCCAACGTCAGTACTAAAGTGTGAGCTGAATTTCAGTTCCTTGAAGAGATAATATATTCTGCCTTTTAAGATTCATCTTTCTGAACATCTTTTATTCAGTTCAACTGAAGGACAGAATGGAATGAAAAAGATAATGAGCTAGCTATGCAGAAAACTAACCCTTCTGAATAATAAAAAAGTATATTTGGCCCTTTAGGTTATGTTTTAACAAAAAAGACATGTATCTATATAGTCAAAGAAGACACAAGAGATCTCTCAACATCAAAACAAAAAATTGCTACTGTATTACTACAATGGGGGAAAGAAAGTTTTTAGCTAGAGCACTGGTATGAAATAACTACATTATCATATTAACAGAAAAGCTGGGTTCTGATATAGTAGATTTTGAATTTAGAAATAATCACAAGAAATAATTTAACAATGAATTGATGAGATATCAGAGAATTTGTAGTAGTAGCCTAATTCCTAAACAAAATAGAATTTGGTAAAGTTATTGAGATTAAAACGAACACAAAAAAGAGTCAACAGATGAAAGTCATAGATTCATTCTTTAAAATCACCAGCCAACAGGATTGACTTAACCTTTAAATAAATATATACATTCTTTATGTATAAAGTTATATGACAAAACAACTTGTAGAATAATGAATCAATATCAGTATAAGAATTACTTTAATTAGCAAGTCACAAATAATAATAGTTCAATTAAATTGTTATAATAAATAATTGTTATAATAACTTTTATGAGACAAAGTTTTCTTATGCAACCCAGGATGGCCTTGAACTCACTCTGTGGCTCATGATAGCTTTGAATTTGAGGCAATCCTCTTATGTCAGCTTCTCACATGGTGGAATTACATATATATGCTAATTTACACAGGTAAAAATGTGGTATTTTAAGAGCAACAGTCATTTCTACTAGAAATGGCACACTTCTAGATTTTTACCATGTACGTCATTAGACTGGATTACATAAACTTTTATAAACACTCTTAAGCACTAATTTCTACAAAATTTACATATCTATAGGAAATTGGATTATCTGTAATAATTACAAAGCAGCGAAATTATGAAAAGTGAATAAATAATTATTCTTTAGCAGAATATAAGAATATGGTAAATTTTAAAGTACTTCTTCATAGTGAATGCAGTCTCAAAGTTATTTGGAAGAGAAATTTTGTGTCACAGAAAGGGCAAAACATCACTAGCAAAATTAAAGGAAAGCAAGACTCCAGTGTCATTTTTCTTGCTAATGCTCTTTCTTCTCATGTTTCTTATAGTGACTCTGAATGTGAATAATTTATAAATTTATAGCTGGGTGAAATATTCATAAAGAACAATTGTGCCCCCAAACTTAAATTAGAAAGTAGCTGAGTTGATTGTGTTACTCTCCTGAAACAATTAATGCAGTGTTCTATGAAACTGCCTTTCATTTGAGAATATCTAGAACGGAAGGAAAATTGAAATAGATATGAAATCTAAAGTAACTCAATTTTATGTAAATTTATGTATGAAGCAAAAAACAGCATAGCAATGAAATCTTCTGGGCTTTAATTTGATTTGAGATCTGATACATATTTTGACCATCTTTCCTTCATGTAAAAAGGAAAATACTCCAGATAGAACAAGTCATTGACTGCCTAATGTACATCAATCAAACTTGCTAACTTATGATGCTTCCCAAGGGTATATGCTCTTTGGTACTCGTCAGAAATATAAATGGACAATGTGGTGTGGGTGTGTTGTGCAATGGAGCAGAGAAGCATGATATTCGCTATGCCATATCCCTTCATTTCAAACAACTAATTAATGAGCTGCTATACATCCTGTTTCTCAGGGGTCAGAGGTATTGTTATGAATCTTCAATGTTGCCTGTTTAAATTAAAAGAAATGACAGACAGATTCATCTAGTGTGTTAAGCAGAAAGGGAGGGAAAGTCCTTATCTGTCAAGAAAACTCCTGACTGTGACTCAGAGCAATAGAACCAAAGCACTTGGTTTGCTTAACACATCTCATTTATTAAACTTTAACCTCTTAAAGAAGAAAAATTAAAGGTAATTTATTCTAAGAAAATAATTAATTTGATATATTTTGTCTGAGAAGCCACTTCCCGAATCAATTTCCTGATTAAACCACTTGTAGTTTAATCAACAGAATAAGTTTAAAAGAAATCACATTTCTCAAATAACTGTCTCTCTGTTGCAATTTTTCTCTCTT
Source organism: Cricetomys ansorgei (assembly GCA_026225945.1). Lineage (NCBI taxonomy): Eukaryota > Metazoa > Chordata > Mammalia > Rodentia > Nesomyidae > Cricetomys > Cricetomys ansorgei. The sequence continues at coordinate 16,123,678 of JAMJFZ010000199.1, forward strand.
GGCAAAGAAAAATGATTTATTGTAGTATTTGAATGCCAAATGTTTTTTGTTTAGAAGAGAAAACTATGTTATGAAAGTTGATATTATTGTGTAAGACAGGACATATAAATTAGAGCAAATGAAAACTGGATTTTGACCTGAGGTTTGATTAGCAAGGAATATATTCTTAATATTTTCATCTAATGCCAATTTTCATTGGCCATATGTTAGTCATTGTATCTCCTGGGTTAATGAAGAAAATTTAAATAATTTCCCCTTCCTCACTTTATTATCCTGGTCTTTTAACTATAAGACAACTGAAAGGAAACTATAGAACAGAAATTAGCATTTAAATCAATGCTAAAAATCTCAGTCCCATATGTTAGAAATTTGTCTAGCTTGGGGGAATTAACATAAACTTCATGGTATTATATAGTTATAGAATGACACAATAAAGAAGTACAAAAAATATCATAGGTAATTACTAATTGCAAGTCATAATAATGAAAAACAGCTCCTGAATTGACAATAACTGTTCTTAAATAAAACTCAGTCTTTTCAGTGTTAACTAAACCCCAGGAGAAAGGATAATATACAATTAACTCAAAGAAGAGCTGTGGAGGATGCATTATAGGGTGGAAGTTGGGAAGAATAGGTGAGGTTTTTATATGTGGAGAACAATGGAGTTTCATGAAAATGAGAAAGCAAATGACTTATAAGGCCGAATCTTCTAAGTAAGTGTAGATCACATAAATCATTTCTAGTTTTCCATATAACTAAATGATCACCATCAGAATGTATTTTAAAGATTGTTAGCATGCTGGAATTATATTCACAAGTCCACAGAGGTTAGTTTATAAAAAAGTATAGATTCAATATGTATAAAGGAGACAATTGAGAGGGAAGGATGACTAGTCAGGAGAGAAACAAAAAGGCAATCCTTATTGTATTATTGTATACTTCGTGTCTCACCACACATCTTGTTTGTTCAGTGATAGCAACTGGTTCCACTAAGTATCATAGCTTGAGAAGGTTATATTCAATTATATAATTTCTCCTGTAATTCCTAGAACACTTCAACAAAGAGTGGCATACACTCTTTATTTCAAGTGATAATAAAATGGTTAAATAACTCAGTATGCATTACAAAGCAGAGCACTAAGTACAGACATGTTTAAGGAAGTAGACAGTCAAATCATAGTGTATCAATTTTGTTCTTCATTTTCTCTATTCAAGATATTATAACATAAAATATATATTGTCTATTTTCCTAAAATTTATTTTTAACCGACTTATTCTGGATTCTGATCATCAATGTTTATATACACAGAAAAAAATGTAAAAATTTTTTACTCTGTTTTCTGATTATTCATTCTTATTTTATTTCTGCTTCCTTACTTCTTTCTCTTAATCTCTCCTTGTCCTTATTACTTCATTTCTTCTTTCCTTGATTTTTTTCCTTTATTTATTTTCCTTTCATCAGACATCAAAAAACACTATCACATTTAGAAGAAAATATAAAATAAAAAGTAATTTTAAAATTAAAAAGCATTGATTCAAATTTCTACTTTATTCAAAATAAGTTTTCTTCCATTACTATTGAAATTTTCGTATTTATTCAATACTATATAATAGAATTGACGTTTGTCTGTAGTTTTTTTTTTTTTTTTTTGGATTTCATCTCGTTAAAAGATAAGTGTAACTAGTAGGAATTTAGACACTGCAGTTTCATCACTCTCTATATTTCTTCTTCATTATCATTTTGCAATAACTCATTTCACACACAATTCTGAAAAACAGATACTTTGTTCTCTCTATACAGTTTTAAAGGTAAAAACATTATGGATGACATGTCACTGGGATCTCACGTTGTCTAACTTCCATAGGCTTAGTTCTTTCATTCAGCATAACTGCTTTGAGAGTCATGTCAGTTTCATGTGACAATGGTTCATTTTTAAAAAATGGCTTATAATTTATGTGTTTTCTTCTCTCATACGTTATTTCTCAAATCCAGCCTTCCCTCTCCCACAGTTATTTTATTTCTATGTTGTTACTGCTTATGTTCTAGGGCTTGATATCCCCTGGAATATACAGTTGGTAACTATGAACTGAGTTACAAAATTCTGTGTCCTGTTTTCACATGATCAAAAATTTTTACACTGTCTTACTAACTGAAATTAATGAATTTCTTGGATAATGATGTGACTAACTACATTGCCAGACTTTTTCCCTTGCAGACACTCTGTGCCAGTTTATAGTCTGCATTATTTCAATGTGGGATATGTTTGTCTTTCCTGTTACAGTCTATGTCCTCTTACTTAACCCTGGTTCAAAAATGTGTTTTTCTTCTAAATGTGACACCTATCAATTTTACATGTAGTTCATAATTGATTTTAGATTACATTGTATAAGACATTCTGTTTATTTTTTTAAATAAGACTAATTATTCTATTATCTTTTGTTGAAAATAACTTTACATTTTAAAATAACTAGTTGGCTACATTTGCATGACTCTACATTTGGATATATGCCCTTTCCCACTGCTAGATCTATTCCTTTGCTAAATCCATGCTTTCCTGGTGTGGTGTTGTTAAGTTCAAAGTTACTTCTGTATTTTTCTTAACTACCTTTATCTCTTCCAGTACTGTTTATATATCTTACTATTCAAGCCTTGGCACAGATTTTGCTAATATCCCTTTATTCATATGAAAGGAATTTAGGTAAATATGATAGACAATGCAATTTTATTATTTTATGGCATGGCTTAGTATTTAATGGTAATATTGCATCAAACTAAAAAAAAAAGACGTCCATAATAACCAATTTTTATTTCATATTATATCACTATATATCTTATATCTTTGAAATGTTATACTTTAAATTGCTGCAAAAAAATCTTTAAAATAGTAAATTAAGTATACATTTGAGTAGTGATATATTTTTCAAAATTAAATTTATTTTCATATCTCCTGTCATAAAAATTGTAATTGGAATTTTAAAAAGTAGCTTTGACCATACTGAAATTTAATTTTAAACCATAAATTATACAAATTATATTCAAACATTGCAATGATGACTATATCACACAACATTGTTTGTGTTTTTGGTTGTCATTAAATTGTCATGATACGCTATTGTATATTTTCACATAGTAATAAATGCCTTACAACTGAAAGTATTGTGGACTTTCAACTAATGCTCTCTGGTATTTTGCATATGGACTAGTAATGCCTAAGCATTTTATGAGAATAGATAGCTGCAAATTCCATTTAATATGTCAAGATGTTCAAACGTACAATGAGTCTAATAAGTCCTGTCTAATGTTATTTTTCTCAGGTTGGATGTATTTTATGGTCTTGTCATGATTAAAATGACAAAGAAGTCACTTCAAAATTTTCAGCATGTATAATACAAATATTCCTGCTTTGTACATTTATTTTTTTTATCCCTTGAAATCTTGTTCATATCAAAGATAAAGGAAGTCATTTTAAATTTGCCTTGAACTCAGCCCTCTCAATCTCTGACATTCTTCATCTTACAGCAAAGATAAATGAAGAGGCAGAAATTGTAACATAGCACTGATCATTTTATCACTGTCAACTGAAAACAAAATCATTTACTTAGGTTTTTTGAAAATGTAATTTATTATATTATTTGAGCTTGCCTATTTGAAGACTTAGGTGTCAGATGTAGACACTGATTCAGGTTCAAAGGCATTTTTTTTTTTCTTTGCCTAATTCAATCACAGTTTCTGTTCCTGAAGCTTTGGAGCATTTCAGCTCCCATATAATTTAGTCTTAAGCCTTAGAACTGGAAGCCCTCAGCCTCCATAAAAAGTAGAACATTTAAACTTCTATGCAATCTAATCAACCTTTGAGACTTACTGCTACTGAGACACTCTAACTAGCTCCTTTTGCACTCTGACTCTTCTGGTTCGTCTCATTATTCTGGAAGATGCTCTCCTCCAAGATGACTGGCTGACCTCCTGAGCCTGCCGAGTGTATCTGACTGAACTTTTCAAACTCTGGCAGACTCTGGCTGACTCTCTAACTGCCTCAGACTGACTCATTCTTCCCATATCATATTGACTTCTTCTGTTAGCTGCCTTTGTCTCTCTGTATATCTATGCTTCTCTGCCTTATCCCTAGTCTATTTCATTGTCTCTGTGTATTGACTGACCCCTCTCTGCTTGTTTTGACTACCCACCTCATATTGCCTGCTGTAACTGACTCTGCTTTGAGCTGAGAGCCCACCTTTCTTTTATAAGAGTTGGACATGTCCTCATTCTGACTCACTCTGCTAACTCTTCTTCTGATTAGTCACTTTGCCTGTGTGCCCTTCACTGAATCACCTCAGTTGTCACTTTTTGTGTGACATTGACCCTTTCTGAGCTCTGTTTCCTGTGTTTTTCTCTTAGCAATTCTGTTTTTCTCTTAGCAATAAAAGGTGTGGATCTCACTGCCTTCTGAATATTGGGATTAAAGTTGTGTATCAACATTCTTAGCATTCATTCTACATTCCATCTGGATTGCATAGGCCTCTTAATGCAATTCCTTCATATAGACCCCTGGAAAATAGACCCTTCCTAGGTTTCATAGAGGCTTATTCCTCTACACTTCCTAATATCTAATTGGAAAATTGTTCCCAAATCAAGCTGCATATCAAATGAATAAAACATACAGTTTTATGTTAAATAGAATTGTTTTTCTAAATTTTCCCCTCATTTGATTTAATTTAATTAATTTAACAAATATTCTTAATGTTTAGTTTTCATTTGAATGAATTAGTAGTTATTACTTTTCTGTTTCTCCACTCCTGTGTAATGACATTATTACAGATTTGCCAAGGGATTTATAAAAGTGATAATGGCTAGAAGGATTAAATTTCTACATAGAATATTCTTGTAGCTAAACATTAACTTCAATCATATGAACTTATTTAAACTTTTAATGAAGTCTCTTTATATTTTGTAGTAATGGAAAACCAGCAGTTCCATTGCAACTTGAACCAGATTTTCAGATTTTTCTCCCAGGCAACTACTCAGTTAAGCTACAGGCATCATGCAGCACAACTTGGCAAAGGGTACAGATCTGCTTCTTCCATTGTAAAGCCTCTGATCTCACTCATTGGAGTCTCAGCCTCCACCTATGAAAAGTCGGACCTTGGGTTCTGAGAAATGGGCACATTTGGAAAAGGAGTAGAATGGAAATTTTCTGATCTCCAATGTCATGACTGGCTTGAAATGTCAAGTTCAAGTCTTCGATTATTCTCCCATGAGATAGACAGGAATTCTTAGACATGGAGTCAAGGAGTGCAGCTTGGGGTAGGGGAAAAGGGTTGAATCTGAAATCCTCTTCAGTGCTCTGTCAACATCTTTTATTGTTTTTGGAAAAACAGTGAAAACAGAGAAGCAGTGAGTGGGAGACCTCTATCCTTGCTTCCAGAGAGAATTTATATGCTTCCATTCAACTTCCTTTCTGAATACTCATTATGAATAAATTCTGAGAGCTATAATCCAAGGGATTCCAAACTGTTACCTGGACTCTCATCAAGAGTAAAGAAGAGAGAAAACTAAGAATACATATGATGAATGATTTATTATATGCCTGATAAGGAAAACACATTCAGACATACATTTACATACACTGAGTACTACACACATATATACATGCACATGCACAGACACAGACATACACGTACATACAAATAATATACACATACATTAAATCATTTCACTCAATTTATATACTGTAGAGAAGTCTTTCATCTGTCAGCATGATTGCTCTAAGGTAGAAAGAATATTAGTACAAGCCTTCAATCTCAGTATTCAGAAAGCAGTGATAGCACACAGTTTTAATCTCAGTATTCAGAAGGCAATGGTAGCACATTATTTTAATCCCAGCACTTGGGAGACAGGAGCAGAGCTCCAAAGGAATCAGTGTCAGACAATGACATCTGAGATGAGTCAGAGTGAAGGGAAGGTAAAGTGAGAAAACAGAGGAAGAAATAGCAGAGTGAGTCAGAGTGAAGACATGCCTCATCTGTAAGATAGAAAAAGCAGGCTTTCAGTTTAGACAAAGGGAACAAGAAATAGAGATAATGAGGCAGTCAGACTGAGGCAGTTCGGGGATAAGGCAGAGAAGCAAAGAGGCTTACTGAGACAATATGAGGCATTGAGAGCGCAAAGAGACAGAGAAGAAGTCTGAGGACTTTGAGGTGAAGACAAAGAAGCATAATGGCAATAATGTCAGTGTCAGATGAGAAGGGTGAGTCAATTTGAAGCTGAGTAGAATGGTTCAATCTGAGGCAGTCAAGCAGTAAGCCAGAATAAGAATAATTCAGTTAGAGTCCATCAGTAGCTTAGAAGATCATTTTGAACCAACAGCTTAGAGACAAGTTTGAGCCAGAACAATGAACCAGAAGAGTTAGTTGAGTTCAATACAATTCAGAGTTCAGAAGACAGAAAGTCAGAGTAAGCTCAATCAGCAGTAGGTCTCAGAAACCAAAAACATAAAGGCTCTAGGACTAGGATTAAATTAGGCAAAGAATAAACTTCCATGTACCTTGAATCAATAGTTACAATATACTATATGGAGAGATTAAAAAAAAAAATTCTTAGAATCTACTTGAAATTCTGAACAAATAAAAACTAAAGATATACATATATGTATTTAAGTTTTATGAGGTGTGAACAGAGCTGTTTATGCTTGTTTTCATCTTCTCAGAACAGCATCCATTCCATGTTAATGAATTTTGACAGATGCATACAACACCATTTCTGTACTTCCATGGTTTCTTTAGTTTCAGAGTTTTTATTGAATTTTTGTTTTTGTGTATAGAAATTGATTTTAAAATTAAAAATACTCAAAATACAATTTGATTTTCTATACTTTATGTACTCTATAATGTATAATATATTTAATCGTTATATATTACAAAATTTTGGCTTGTTGAGTGTCTAAAATTTTTCGTAAAATACATTGTTTTATGTAAGTTTCAAAAACAAACTCTGACATATTATAGGTCTTTCTAACATAAGTGAAGCACAACTATTTTAAATATATGTGTGTATGTCTTATGGAGACAGAAAAATGTTTCATATGGCTTAAAAATATCAGTTCAGTTCTTGGGACAACTTCAGTCTTTTCTACTTGTATATGTGTGATTCAGAGTGAACTTTTCCTTTTATTTTGATTTCAGTATTCATTTGTACATGTTTCAAGTCATGTTGCTGTTCCTTCCTGCTATCTTCCACTGAACTCCATTTGGAACTCAGTATCATACTGGTTCCTGCTTTTCTTATCAGTAACCACTTGTACCATATTTTTTGTAGGTAGTGAGTTTTAAAATTTTAGAGGGTTAGAACACTTTACTACTGAAATCAACTGTCTCTTTTGCATCCATTTTTTAGAATATCCCTGTGTGGAAGCTAAGGTCTATATTCCAGGGGTCTACATTCAGAGGCCTGTGTGGTCTAGACAGAATGCTGAAAGAATTTTAAGAATGTCAGTACACACCTTTAATCCCGTATTCAGAAAGCAGTAGTAGCCCATACCTTTAATCTCTAGAAAAAATAATGGAAATAGACATTGGATGCAGAACTCAGGAGTCAGTGTCATACTAGAAGTGACATTTGAGATGAGTCAGAGTGAATGGCAGACAAAGTGATTAATCAGAAGAAGAGTTAGCAGAGTAAGGACATGCCCAACTTTCATGGGAAAAAGCAAGCTCTCAGTTCAGTTAAAGAGATTAACATAGTAGTTAGAGTCATTTAAGTCTGAGCAGACAGAATGAACTGAAAGAGTAAGATGATTCTGTTGAGAAGCAGAAAGAAGTGTAAGTTGAGAAGCAGGCTGAAGAGTAAGTTACAGCAGTCAGTGAACAGATTTAGTTGAAGAGTGAGTTACAGAGGAGTGACAGAAGCTGAGGCTGCAGTGAGTTACAGAGCAGTTAATTGAAGCAGTGGGTTTCAGAGACAGGATGGAGCAATGAAAGCTCAGAAAGAGACACAGAGACACAACAGAGCTTGGTAGAAGAAGACCAGAACAGAGGGTGAATTGAACCAGAAGAGTCAGTATTCAGAAGGAACTAGTCAGAGTCTCTCAGTCAGCAGTAGGTCTAGAAAGGCTAAAGCTGAAACCTTCTAGGTTTGGGCTGGCAGTTTAAATGTTATAGATTGTAAGAAGGCTGAAGCCTTCCAGTTCAAGCATCAAGACTAGACCATAAAGAGGACAAAATACTCTAGGGCTCCAGGGAAGAACTGGTGATTTAATTAGACAAAAGAATCAACTGTCCTTTGTCCTGAATTATCATCTACACCTGGAATGAATGTTTCCACCTGCACCCTTCCCTTCTTCTTCCATGGCTCCAATTCTTATTATTTTGTGCTAATGATTGTAGTCAATAAAGTTAGGGATTTATTATGTAAGTTGCCGGGAACCCTGAACAGGAAAGGCCTCACCAGGAAAGAAATGTGGGAAAATACTGGGCAGCTGCTTAAGGCCAAACAGAAATTTCCTCTTTCCTCTTGCTTAAAAATTAATCACCTTTCGCACCTGCTAACTGCTATCTCCTGGGCCGTCTTGAGGCGGGGACTTTCTGGAGAAAGAACATTCCACAGATAGTCGCTATAGCAACTCATTTAGGACACCTTCCACCCTTCCCCCTCTCATCCACCACATAAAAAGACTTGTCTGTGAACCAATAAATGGAACCTTGACAAGATTTGTTTGGTCTCCTTCTTTCGCGTCTTCGTTTCTTTCCCATCCAGGTTCATCCCCCTCGGGACCCCACGAATGTCCAGCCCCGCTGGCTGGGGCAGTAAGTATGTATGACTTTTAATAGAAAAATGTCTGATGGGCTTTGATCTGTAGAGTACTCTTAAATACACTTGTTTTAATTATATTAGTGATTCATAGGACTTCTGTGGTTATTTGAACAGAAACAGAATAGCTCCACTAGGGTAGCATTACCTTGAGTGTACAGTTCAATAATTTTATCCAATTTGTATACTCAGGTATCACAATTTTGTTTAATATGTGGAATTTTCAAATTACTTGAAATTTTCATTTTGCTCCCTTTTAGCTGATTCAGCACTATCACCATCACTAGACCAGGTAACTACTTACCAGCTTTCCATCATTGTATACTGTATTACCTTGTCTCTAATTCCATAAGTGGATTATAGAAAGCATTAATATGTATCTGGCTTTTTTCATCCAACATCTTGTTTTTGAGAATCATTCATGCTTGAAACATCAACAACTCATTAACTCTTATTGTGTATCAGTAATCCAGATGACAGACACAATTGTTTTTATCCATTTAACTGTTGAAAGGCATTTGACATGTTTCTAAAATATGCCAGTTATAAACAAGGTTGCTATTAACATATGCATACAAATATTAATGTTGATATGTTTTCATTCCTTTTGAGTGATTATATAGAAGAGGAAGCATTTGGTCATATTGTAGATTCTTATTTAAATTTATATAAAATATATATACAACATTTCCAATGTTGATAAAGACAATAAATGGTAATATTAACTTCTATACTTCTTTCTATGCTAATTTTTGTCAGCACTGATATATTTTTTTTGAGTGTAAAATTTATTACATTGTCCTTATGAACATTTAAAAATATATTATTCTGTAAAGGGTCATTTACATACTGATTAATATGTTTATATGTGTGTATGTTTTCTAATGACTTATTTTCCTTTTTATCATTTATATTTGTTTGTATGTGTGTATAGGTGCCTTCAGAGGCCAGAAGAGGACTTTGGATCTCCTTAAAGCAGGAGTTGTTGTCAGCTCCATGACATGGGTTTTGTTAACTGAATTCTGATCCTCTGCAAAAGCACCAAGCATTCTTAAACCTTAAACCATCTATCTAGACCCTTATATGTATTTTATACAAAGGCTGTTATTTTTCTGTTAGTTATTCTGGCTAAGAGTATATTGCTTTGTAAAGAAATACATTTTGGCAGCCAAATATTTTATATCTATCTATACATTAAGAAAACTAAAACGGTCATCCATTACTTTAATAAACATGCCATGAATGCATGGTTAGACAACCTGAATCTGCTTGTAGACCTTAATGCAACTTCATGAGAACTCATATCAGCTTTGGGACATTTCTTTGTAAGGAGTGAAAAGGACCTTACATCCATTAGTAGTTGCATTACCTTGTTTTGAATATTCTAGAAGTGTGGACTTACTTTCTGTGGCTAAATTTATGCCTTCTATTCCAATGAACTGATCTCACTGCCACATTTGTTCTTGGAGGATAATGAGCAAAATCTTTCATGCTAGGCCCAGCAGAATACATGAAGACTATATTCTTGTGTTTATATATAAATGAGGTCAGCTTGCTGTCATTGGCGAGATGCTTGCCATTGAAAACATCTTTTCTGTCTCTTTTCTGTCAGTAAAGTCTAATTCTATTTGGTATTTGTGCAAGTTGATTTTCATTTTCTTAGTAACCTGCAAGTAAACCTAACTGTTTAACATCTTCTTCTTCTCTGTCAGTAAAGTCTAATTCTATTTGGTATTTGTGTGAGTTGATTTTCATAATACCTGCATACTACCTAATTGTTTAACATCCTTTGGCTGCTATTGTTGGAAGCAGGATTTTTTACTTCTTTCTGTTCTCCATAGTAGACTCCTCCTAATGAGAGTAATGCATGTCATTTGTTCACAAAGTCTATATTGTCAAAATATTATACACATTTTATAAACAGAAGGTTCAATTAAATGAAAAAATACAATTATTTTTATCTCTCTAGGAAACCTGTCATAGCACTATAATGGAGATTAGAGCATAGAATAGAACTTACCTCACCAGGATTGCTGGGAAGCATCTCTATGTACTGAGTCATACTGTCATCCATAGAAAACCTACTTTAAAAATGTTAAGACCTACCAATATCATAGGTTTATTGCAAATTAGATTTGGCTTCAAGTTCATTAGATTTTTTTTTTTACTGTAAATGGTATATTTGTAGACACAATATTTCCCTCATTATAATAGTTATAAACATTTTATGGTTATTTAGTTTGGACAACATAAAATGAACACATTGTTTTCTGTATTTTTATTTTTCCATTACTTCATTGAGGCTAATACGTATGTAAAATCTACACAGCTTCATTAAAACACACTTATATAGCGAACATTAATAGGATGAGAAATTGAGGGTAATAAATGAATACTTGTCTAGAAGAAACTAGAGAGCAATGATTAATATTTATATTTTCTGAACAATGAATAAGCTTTTGAAATTTGTGATTTTGTAACACAAAAGAGTCTTGATTGAATCAGACTTAAAATGTGATAATATAAACGAGGATAGACAGATTTCTAAGACACCTGGCAGTTTTTAATCTTACAAAAATAAAATTGAATTGCTCATCAAATTATTCCTGTCTTGAAGGAAATTACTATTATTTAATCTAAGAAGAGTGACTTATGTAAGTAAGTCACTTTAAAAGAGAATAAAATATGAGCTATGAGACAAGATGAAAGTAAAAATGCGCAGCCACTTTGCAAAGAGATTTAAAGGTCACTGGAATCTCCATGAAAGGACAGTAAAACCCCCATATTAATATTATCCAATCCACAAACTATAATTTTATAACTACGTCATAGAATTTAATAACTTATCAGTCAAAATGATTTTTTAATTAATCATTCATAAATTTACAAAGTTCTAACAAATGGAATTAAAGGAGGATTACTATTTAAAATTCAGTTACTAGAAAATTCAAAGTAATGAAGCATAACCATTCTACAGTTAAAAGAGGAAAATATAAGATTACAAATAAGATTTTAAAGATAGATAGATAGCAAATCCAATGGAAAGAGGCTCATAAGATACTTTTTGTGTCCTCTCATTCAGGTGCTGCACAATCAGTTAAATGAAGACAAACTCAAAGCATTTCCACTAAAATCGGGAAATAAACAATGGTGTTTACTCTCTTTACACTTATTAAGTATAGTAATTGAAGTCTTTGCTAGAGTATTAAGACGACCAATAGAGATCAAGGGGGTATACAAAGAAAGTGAAGATATCTTGATTTGAATATAATATAATTGTATATATAAGTAAGGCCTAAAATTTCCACCAGCCAATTCATACAGTTGATAAACACTTTCAACAAAGTAGCAGGATATAAAATTAACTCACACAAGAAAAGACAACCCGCCCCCCAGTAGCTTTCCTACTATATACAATTGCAAAACAGACTGAGATAGAAATCAGGGAAAAAACACAGTTCACAATAGCTTCAAATATTTACAGTATCTTGAGGTATATCTAATCAAGCATATGAAAGATTTACATGATAAAATCTTTGAGACATTGAGGAAAGAAATTGAAGAAGATATCAGAAGATGGTAAGATCTCCCATGTTTATAGATCGGTAAGATTAATATGGTAAAAATGGCCAAACTAAAAGCAATCTAGAGATTCAATACAATCCCTATCAAAATTCCAACACAATTTTTCACAGAACTTAAAAGACAAATATCAGCTTCATTTGGAAACATAAAAGTCCCAGAGGACAGCCAAAAAAATCAAGACAGCCTGATTTTTGATAAAGAATCCAGAAACACACACTAAAAAATGACAGAATTTTCAACAAATTGTGCTGGTCAAACTGGATGAATGCATTTAGAACAATGCAAATATATTCATACTTTACAGCCTGCACAAATCTCTACTCCAAATGGATCTAAAACTTCACCATAAAACTTGATACACAGATCTTGATAGAAGTAGTCAATAGTCTTGAACTCATTAGCAGAGAAGTCTTTCTGAACAGAACCCCATTAGCACATGACCTAAGTTGAGCAATTTATAAATTGGACTTCATCCTGGTGCCTGTGGAGGCCCTGGTGCCTGTGGGATGTCGGTAAAAACGATGGAAAAAAATAAGAAATCAAGGCCTTATAGACACAATAGTCTGGTATACATATGCACTCAGACACTGAGGCAGCATGCATGCACTATATCTTCATGGGTCCTAGAATGGAAAGGGGAAGCGAACAAATGCTAGAAGCTATATCCAACATATATATATATTGGGTATCAAATATACATGCAAGATATAACCAGTAGCAAATGAAAAACCTTTTTTCCTCCATGGGAATTTCACTGAGAAAAACAAAACACTCTTATGGGGAGGCCCCATGCTGAGAAGCAGATGGCCAACACAAAATGAACTATGTGGTATCTTTGAAGGTTCTTTATCTCATAGAGTTAAGTCAGGTTTTTTTGTTGTTGTTGTTGCTGTTGTTGTTTGATTTTTTTCCTACATATCAGGAAATATGCTTATATATTATGGTTTCAGGTTTTATTTTGTTTTTTTCCTATGGGATTCTTGTTTATGCAAATGTGTATAACTCTGAATCTATGCATTTCTTGTGGATTTTCTTTGGCTCTTTTCTTGTTTAATTGTTTTGTCCTTTTCCAACTTGTTTTGTTTTATCTTATTTTATTACTATTCTTTAGGCACCTGTTTCTTTCTAATAAATGACAGAGGCTGGGAGAAACTAAGAAGATTAGAAAGAGGGGAAACAATAATCATAATGTATTGCATGAAAAAAATATTTTGATAGAAGATAAAAAAATCAGTTATTTCTCATTCCCATATTTCATATCAAATTTCATTTGTATATAATCAAAATTTGTTTTAATAGTTTTAATAATTTCAATATTTCAATAACTATTGTAGCTTTTCATACCTTGGTAGGTACTCAATTCCTGCTTGTATTCCCATAGTCTTGACTCATGGTATACTTAACCAAATAGCTGACCTTTGTAGATCCAACAAGTGAAATAGAGTACAAAGATCTAATATTACACAATTATACCATATATAATATGTGTGAGTGTATATACATATATTTAATAGTATAATAGTATGCAAGATTAGGCATCTGTTCTATATTGTGACCTTGTGTAACTGATAGTTTTTTCCAGTTATTGCATTGATAGCAACATTAGGAGGTAATGCAATATAAAGAGTACCAGTACATCTTCATTATTAGTTGAACTTCTGTTATGTCACTAATTGTAGACATTGATTCATGAGAGGTAGACATTGATTTATGAGAGGTAGACATTGATCCAGGTTCAACTGTTTTCTATTCTTTGGTCTTCTTCAATTCTCAATTCTAGCCTAGAGCCCTGAATCCCTGGAGCATTTGGCCTCCATACAATATATTATTCAGCCTAGAACTGGAATGCTTCATCCTTCATACAATCTAGAGGATTTAAGCCTCCATCTAATCTTATCAATCTTTGAGACCTAAGGACTGATTGAGCCACTCCTTCTGACCTCTGACGCTTCCGGTTCAACTCATTCACTGTTCTGGCTCAAACTATTCTCAAAGCTGATTGGATCAAACTGATCTTTTGAACCTGCTTACTGTTTGATTCCCACAACTTTCTCTGACTAAACTGCTCTTTTCGGCTTCAAATTGACTTACTCCTCCCAGCAGATGCTGACTTCTTTTGCTGAAACTCCCTCTGTGTATCTGCCTTATCCTCTGTAATACTGGTTAATTGACTCTATGTCTTGTTCTTTTGTCTGCCTGCTCTAGACAAACCACTTCATACTACCTGACTCTCTACTTGTCACATACTACCTGCTGTAATTGACTGCCTGCTGTAACTGACTGCTCTGAGCCCACTTTTCTTTTGTGAGAGCTGGGCATAGCCTCACCTTGACTCACTCTGCTAACTCTTCCTCTGATTAGTCCTTTGCCTGTCCTTCACTGACTCATCACAGATGTTACTTCTTGTGTGACACTGACTCTTTCTGAGCTCTGTTTCCTGTGTTTGCTTCCACATTCTCTTTCTCTCTTAGGGATAAAAGACATGGACCCCACTGCCTTCTGAATATTGGAATTACCATCATTCTTAATATTCTTTCTACATTCCACCCATACCACAAGGGCCTCTAAATGTGATTCCTTCATATAGACCCCTTGTTTATAGACCCTTCCTACCACATATCCTATTTTCATGCCTTTAATCCTGGCACATGAGAGGCAGAGGTAAGCATATCTCTGAGTTCAAAGCCAGTCTGGTCTGCAGAGTGAGTTCCAGGACAGCCGGAGTTACAACAGAGAAACCCTGTCTGGGAAAAACCAAACCAAACCATAAAAAGAATTGTTCTTGAAGATAATGTTTTGAGACTACCTACAGTCATAAAATGTACTACTCTAAACACAATTTCCATTCAGAGTTCTGTTAACTGGTGGTTATTTTGGATAAGTTTTTTTTTTTAAATAAAAAAGCATAATTTGTATGTAATTCTGATAAAACATGAAGTTGCTCAATGAGAGACATTTCATTGAATAGGCTAACGACTTTGGCAAATTAATATTCTCACCTTAATTATCACTGCAATAACTATACAAACTCATACCACAGAAGACTGAGGTCTCTATTCATATGTGGATGATCTGACATAAATGCTTCTTATTGTGTTTGTCTATAAATATTTACAAAATCTTCATAGTAACTCCAGGGAAAATGTAGACTATTCAAGCATCTTCTTGGTACTGATCTGAAGGTAGTTAGTGATATTACTATTGTGTGCATGTATATGTGCATGCACATAGAGGGCAGAGTCAAATATCATTGTTTATATACTTTCTATGTAATTTTTGAAACATGGACTCTCAGTGGCCATGTACACTCCAGGAAAGCTAGTCTGGAAGACTAACAAACTCCAGGATATCTCTGTCTCTGCCACCACAGTTGTAGGATTTCAAGCTCATGCCACTGTTCATGGATTTTTTTTTTAATGTGAGTTCTGGGGATGAAATTAAGTTCTTCATATTTTTACAGCAAGCATTTTCAACCGACTTATATCCTCAGTCTTCTGTGAAATCTCTTCATTATAAAATATTATTTTCTTAGTAATATTTTAATGTCACAATATCCATAATAGAAGTTTTCTGTAAGTGACTCTCCTGTGTTATTAGCATTTCTGGGAAATTGTTATAAAAACATATTATTCTAAGCACCACCTACCTTAAACAAGCAAATTATACTATATAACAAAACCTATTTAAAATTTTCATTTCTGAAGTAATGAAGAGTATGACTCTTTTCAAAATTAAATTCAGGATATTGGATAAAAAGATATGCTTAAGGTATTGGAATTTGAAGCAGTATTTCTAAAACATCACTTTGTACTTTCTTGTGCTACTTATTCTTAATTTATGGTTTAAGTAAATGAAAAAAGGTTTGCAATAGTAAATGCAAGGGCATCCATATTGAAACTTAATAAAACATTTGAACCTCTGTGTCCTTGGTGAGGAGACCATTTATCTTATCCAATAGCGTCATATCACACTAGATAATTCATCAAGCAATAGATTGACTCCATATGTTATTTGAATGGTGGTATTCTAAAATGCAGGAATTTTCAAAACTAGATATCATTTATCTGATTTTCTCCTTTTAATTTATTATAACATGTCTTACTTCAAATTGAAATGGAAATATACCACTCTCTTCAAATAGCTGTAGCTTTTTACCTAATGATCCGATAAATTAGAGCTTGTTTGATGGCTGTTTGTGCTGCTTCTCCAAACTCAATAGGAAGTTGCAAGTGCTTTTATGGTGAAGCAATATTTTCTCTTGTTCTGAATTTCTCAAAGGATCAGCAGCTAATATAGTATTTTCTGTAACAATTAAATTAAAGTGCTAGAGATTTGTTTCTCCATATGTTCAATTTGTTTGATTAAGTAATGCATAAAGAGCTGTTTTAATAAGGTAAGTGCTTTACCTGCATGAGCCAGGCTTTACTTGTTAAGTGGTAAGTGGCTTCCTGCCATTACATTTTCATGCAAAAAATGATAGCAATATATGCCTTATGTAGCAGTAAAAATCAACTAGAAAACACCAATTCTCAAAAATAAACACCAGAAGATTGCGTGTGTTAGTATACAAAAATAAATGACTTAATTTGTAGATAATTAGTTGAATAACCTATAGAAAGTTAAAGGTTAGGATTCATGAGTTCAAAAGTAGAGCATGATATGTATCACCATCTGAGATAAAAGTCTACATAATATTATGTTTAGCTGCAAATTTATAGTGTATTTTATGTGAATTTGAGGGAATTTTATTAAGCTAAATCATGGGTAACAATTAGTTCCTTACATTATAGGTTATTAACTTCCAAATACAACCTAATATTCAAAGATACGAAAATTTCTCCTTAAATATATGCATGTCATTTCTGATAAAATTTCACTATATGGGAGAAGATTCTTTATGGAAACCATCATTTTAAAGTCTTCTGTTTATAGACAGGACAGTGTTTCTGTTTTCATACTAACCTCCCTCTATAAGCAAGTGGGGCATTTACAAATCAGCTTTATAAAAATAAAGGCACTGTTAGAAGGAGTGTATAACCACTGAGAAAAGGATATCTGTTATGAGCAACACATAAATCAACATTTCCTTAGCTTTCTGCCTGAGAGTTGCCTGAATTTACAGTGCATGAGAAGCCTCCCCGATTCAGGAGACCATTAGATAATATGTACATTTTATAGTTTGTTGGGTATGCAAGACTAGAGTCTCAGATGGTATTGCATGGCAAAATTTTTCTTGGGAGATCAGACACACACACACACACACACACACACACACACACACACACACACAGAGGAAACTGATTACAGTCCAACACAATGATTGCAACAATTCTAACTTGGTGAACATGCAAGGTATTACTGGTATCATTAAGAAGAACCTGGGTGAAGGGTTACTTACAAGGGCCAGGGATGACTCCAAACCAACTGTGTCACTGAAAAGCCCACCTTAACATGGATGAAGACTCATAAAATCTCTTGTTAAAATGGGGTGAAATACTCACAACAGCTGTAAAGTTGGAGTTCTGCACACTTTTGGGCAACTAGCACCACTGCATTCTAGCTTCTCAGAGTCTTTTTCTCCTAGTAGTTGCTTACTCTTATTTCTGATACTGGAAAGGGACCCTCAAACATCTTTCAAGTTTATATTCTCCCAGAAATTCAAACTTTATTTACCCGCATGAGCCTAATGATTTTTCTCTCCCTACTAAAGAAAATGCTTCAATTCAAAGGAAAATGCTTATACATGGTATAAAGAAAATTAAAAAAAATAGCCAAACTTTGAATGGATTTTTCTTTGAGTCCTTTGTCTGTTGGTGACCTGCAGATAAGAAACGTACATCCCCTTTAGGATTTGATAAGACTTGTAGATGCAATTTGAAAAATATGCAGATGTCACACTGGACTATATCACCTTCTGCTATTCTGAATAGTGAGTTAAGGCACCCAGTGAATACCTGGTTCACATAAGAGACATACAAAAGATTTATCTTTGGTGAAATCATAATTGTCCCTAAAGTGAAAGCAAATCTACACAATCAAAACTTTTAAACACACAAGAAAAATTGAGATTTCAAAAGTGAAAGATTGATTTCAAAGGCTACTGAGGTCACATATGAAATGTTAGCTTAAGCAAATGATAGGCAAAGAAGGAGGCAGATACAAAATATATGACAAAACACCAGAGTTTTAGAAACACAGTGCCTGGGTTCTGAAATGATCAAATTTCTGAGCTTGAATGGTTCATAACTAATCACCAGAACTTCCCACCTTGTTTTTAATAAAGGCTCTAGTGTAAGAGTAGAAGCAAGACGCAGAGTCAGATTAAAAGAAGCAAACTAAGAAAAGTCCATTTGTCATCCTTGCTCTACATCAGTAAAAGTAATGATCAGAAGCAGCCAGGAACAGACAGGCATCTCCAGCAACTGAAAGCATCTGAATCACACTGATCCATGTCCTCTTTATCTGAACAAAGATGGATACATGGAGTGAGACCTTGGTGTGAAACAAGTGGGCAGAATCAGTAGAAAAGAGTGTGGATCAAGGATTCTGAGGAAAGCTTCTTGGCACTTAATATTTCTTAGTGAAAACAGGGTAATCTCTTCTATGAGCTGAAGGGATTTGAAAAAAGATAAGTAAAGGAGTAATATATCCTGGAGATTGATTACTGTCTACATTTATTTAACTCCACAGAGACGTGAAAGAAGATGTATTTTCTTCTGAAACGACATACAGCTTTAACCAGGTCTGTAGAGTAATTTGTATATAATACCTGCCACATCATCAAAAACTGTGAAACAGAAAATTAAACAAGATCAACTATTCACTGTGAAGAGATAAAATGGTCAATTTCAGCAAGGATAGGTACATTCAAATTCTGAAACTATCAACAGTTAAGTAACAGTAATAAATGTGATAAAGGTTGTAATAAAATTAGAGATGATTATATCATAGTAATATACAGTATATAGAGTTGCTTAAAGTACAAAACATGGTATCAAGAATTCCTATGGTTGCATTATCAACATACTGACTATGCTAAGAGCAAGAATAAATAAACATGAGGCTGAATCAAGAGAGATAATAGAACCAGAATCATCTGTGTTAAATTCAGGAAACAAGTGAACAAAATTAAAACATGAACTACCCAAATGTGAGCTGAAAAAAAGGATGATGTCAATACATATGCCATAGTGGGTGGGGAAAGGTCCATGGGTCTCAACTCTACACGAAGAATTACAGGTAAATGACGGATGTTGGGAGCAGGAAACAGCCTTCCTAAAGGAAGAGCACATCAAATAGGTATCCAATACCAAATGTGAAAACATACATATTAGTAACATTACACAGATTGAGGAGGCTAAACACACACACACACACACACACACACACACACACACACACACACATATTTGCATGTAGTACTGATTAATGAAAAATGCAACAATTTTGAAAGAGAACAGGTGGAGTGTACAGGATGCTTTTTAAGGGAGGGAAATCTTCTAGTTTATGATAATCCTAAATATTAAAAAAAGAGATGAGATATCAAAAAAAGACAATATCTAATGTAGTATAATACATAATTTCAGCCTCAGAAAAACAATATACAGGGAGACAAGCAAAAACACAAATATGAAAGATAATTTGAAAATACAACAGTATTTCTTGCTTAATGGAAACACCATATTTAAGAGGCATGAAAAGAATCATAAAATAATATGAATATACAGAATAGTATATCAAATTACATCATGATAAAACAGCTAAAATAAAAATATATTTTCTCCAACAATATTAAGAAACACTATGTGTTTATATATATGATATATAAATATTAGATATAAAATATTTAATTCTTATTCTTGATCATTATAAAATTTTCTTAATTTATCATACAATTTAAACCAAATACGTAAGATAATCTGTCTGAAGCAATACATTAAAAAGTACTAAGTTAATTTTCCTAGAAAATAATAATTAAATTGAAAAGAAAGGAGAAAAGTGAAGTTGGCATTTTTATTGCCCCTACTTAAAATTCAAAAAGATTTTGTAGTGTGAAATACACTAAGAATACTTTATTTACAGTCAGATGATTATCACTGAGATCAATAACATAAAATTGCTAAATTATGGTGCAAATACATTCCAAAGGCTTTGGTACAGCTTGAATAACTTTTAGTTCAAATAGCCTCTGCAAATAGTGTATTTGTCATCAATGGCTCAGTGGTTCCTCAAATTGTCGTTTCTACCTCTAACCCTTCTCACAAGGGAAAAATCTATCTCAGTTACTTTTCTATTCTAAAGACTAACCAAACCTGTAAAATATACATCACCTGACACTCAGTGAGTCTTTATAACTCAGTACAGAATATGGTATGACAGGCATTGTCTGCTAGTACGCAATTACAATATATAATCATTGAATGCAACCACTCTGTGCTAAGAAAAAAGATATGTTCTTTCAGCTGGTGAGTCAGAAGTGCCAGAGGAGATATTATTGTTCTAAATGCTTCAGGATGTGAGACAAAATGTAGCCAATGGAATACTAAAAAGGTAGTGCTGAGAAAATAAATTGTTGATAATTGAGCTAGGCCTTCAAAGGACATGAATTTCATTGTGCGTTATGAAGAATAGAAGGTATATTGCAAAACATTGCTTTCAGAAGAATAAGAAACCTATTTAGAATCATAATCATGTTACTGGAAAGAATATGCAGATATTGATTGAATACAAAGCTGTGGGGATGAGGGATATTTTCTTAATTGTGTCTAATTAGTTCTTTTGTTGTTGTTATTGTTTTCCTTAAGAAATAAACAGTAGAAGCAAACTTTTTTTATTTTATTAACTTTTTGACTAATCTGTTAATATGGTCCAGGATAAATTGGTTGTGAATGCAATGACAAAGAAAATGTAGATACCAAAGATAAATTAAGAATATACTGAAATGTTGAAAGGAGAAGGTATTATGTGAGCATGAAGGAAGTTGTAGTACAACCTACAGTATAAGACTAATCTGAACTTGTAGATGGACACCTAAGCAGATTTACATGGTAAAAAATGTGGTCTTTCTTAACCACAAGAGGTCTTCTCTCTTGACATTCTTTTTTCATGGACCTTATCTGTTTAAAAATTCTCAGTAATGACCAAAATATGTATTGTTTTAAGTCTTGATTTATATAGTTTGTGTTGGAATATATATATATATATATATATATATATATATATATATATATATATATATATATATAAAATTATTTTATTTACTGATTGAGTTTCTTAGGAAATAATTAGTTACAGACTATGAAGGAGTTTTGACACTGAGATAAAGGATGCAAATAATTGAGAAAAGAAAAGTAATAATGCAGCTTTAGATGTGTTCCCATAATAAAAATTATTATAGTCGACCATTGCTATAATTTTCTGGATGCTGAATCAAATATGTTTAAGAAGAACAATGCATCATTAACTACCAATTCAGAAGTTTTGAGAAATCTATTTATTTGTTCCTTCACCTTTCATAGTGTAATAGTTTAAAGGGTGTCAGAAATGTGAAAAGTAATTAAAATTGAAATAAAAATGCATGAAATTATTGAATGCATTTAAAATCAGAATATAGCTTTATCTGTTCCATTTGAGAGGTCTTCCTTTTATTTAACCTACTCTGAGTTGTATCATTGCTATTTAATTTTATTAGAACAAATTAACCAAAAATGCATTGGAGTAAGATGAAAAATTATTTTATTTGAATAAGTTTAAAATAATATAAGCAGAATAACAATACAAATCATTTATTGAAAAGATCCACTTTTACCTAAATGATGAGCAAAATGTAATAGAAATCTGATTCAGAGAAGAATTCAACTACTGCTTCAGTGAAAGTTGCTAACAAGGTAGCTCGATCTGTAGTTTGCTGCTGTTGTTGAAATCCAGCTTTAATCCATGGTGGTCTGATAGAAGTTATTTCTATTTTCTTGTGTCTATTTAAACCTGCTTTGTGGCCTGTGGTTCAGTTTTGGATAAGATTCCCTGATGAGTGAGAAAAAGGTATGTGGGTGAAATGTTCTGTAGATTATGTTAGGTTCATTTGGTTTATAAATCTGTTAGCTACAGTATTTCTCTGTTTAGTTTATCTCTGGATGACCTATCAGTTGGTGAGGGTGGGATATTGTAGAAGTTGTGTTTAAAATTTTGGAGTGCTTATAGGTTTAGATGCAAATTCCTGAGTTTTATTTTATTGGTTAAGAATTTTGTTCCTTGGGTTCTGTTTGTTCTCTGATCTTCTGTTCTGTGTAGTCTGGGGTAGGGAATTTCCACTGGGGTTGGTGGGCAGGGTTTAGACTGGTTTGGACTCTCAGTCCAGCAAGAAATCTCCCCTGGAATTCTGTAGTTGGGCTTGGCCTCTGGCTCCCCAACAAACATCTGGAGTTGTTTGGCCTGGTTTGGCCTCTTGTCCAGCAGGCAATTTCTACTTGGATTGGGCAGTGCACCAAGGCAGCAACAAGGAAGTTACGGAGGATTGAAACAAGGGGAGAATCACTGGTAATATTCAAAGCAGTAAACATTTTTAGTGAAGGAAATACTTTTGGTGGCAAAGCACACAAGTTAGGCATGGAGCTCCAGGGATACAGCTTCTATGTGGTATTGCCCATATGGTGGTGAGTATTTTGGTGGTGTTTCTGCCTTTTAGTCTAGTGTGCTTCTTTCTCAGCCATATGCCTGTAAGTAATGGCAGTAAAGTAATTGGCTCAGTAAGAAGTTAGAGTCTCTATTTTAGATACTTATTTTACTTCCAAAACAAAAGTTTATGTTTGTAAATATGCAATCTGTTCAGATTGACCCCTTAGTATTAGAGAGTCAATTGGAGACTTCAACCCCAGGGAGGATGTATTTCTCCCACTCTCAGCATTTCTTAATTTCCTATAATCCTTTATCTGTGATTGGGTCCCTGTGATACTTCCCTCTTCCTTGTTAGCAAGTCAATGAATGCCATACTTGTTCAGGGATTGTATAGGTAGTGATTCTATCAAAATATCCTGTGTGTAACTTCTCTAGCATTTCTAGGAGATGAAATCTCAGAACTTTCCTGTTATTCTGTGTCTTACAACTTTTCCACCCAAACATCCACTATGTTCCATTAACTGCCCTGTTGCAATCCTACTAATCATACACCTAGGTTGTTGGAAAGAGTTGTCACTTTACAAAAATGTAACAGAACATATGACCATACATATCTTGCATAGTTACATTCATTGTAAGCGTTTGGATGAGAATATCCATGTTTCCTTTCAGGAAAAAGATGAGTGTGCTGAGGCTAAAGAGATGGTTCACTGGTTAAGAGAACTGTCTGCTCTTTCTGAAATCTGGGATTCAATTTCTAGCACCCACATGGTGGTTTACAATTGTCTCTAACTACAGTTCCAGGATATGGAATCCCTCTTTTCGTCTCAGCACTCACCAGGCTTCCAAGTGGTATAAAGACATACAGACAAAACACCCATACATAAAATCAAATAATAACTAAAATAAAGATGGATCTTGTTAGATGACAATTATAGCTAAATGCAACTCATTATTATTTAGAACTATCAGCAAGGTATGGCATATTGCCTGATAGCATATTTCTGAAAAATCTATTACTTTTTAAGTGTGTTGTCTATGTGTGTTTTTGCATGTGTATGGACACACACGTGTTTAGATTAGTGTTTACGTTTATGCATATGCACGCAGCAGCCAAGGTTGATGTCAGTAATCAACTATGCTCTATTTTTCTTCAACTTTATTTATCAAGGCCGAGTATTTCCAAAGCTTACTTCATAGTTAGTCTTGCTATCCAGCTTGCTCTGGGGATCCTATGTCTCCATGTTTGGTGGCATGAATTATAGACAGGCCACCATGCCCAGCAAGGATTTATATGTAGTTGTCAGAATCTTAACCTAGGTATTCATGCTCATTTGGAAACTATTCCCACACCTAAGCTATTTCCTAGACAAATGTCTCTGAATAATGAGTGCTAGGAAACAACAAAAGGATATAAATCATCATATATCAGGTTACTTGGTCTATATTGAAAGGTAGCCATTTTTTCATGTTCAGTTGTCTTCTGAGGTAGTATATGTCGCCATTTTTAACCCCATTAGCACTTGTACATTGTGTCTTTTGAGCCATTAATTACAAATATTTATTTTTTCTTGAGACAGGGTTGTGTTCTATTGTACAGGCTCACATGGTACTTTGAGTGTCCAGTAGCAATCAGAAACCATTTAAAAGCAGAAATTTTGGTTACACCTTATGTAACTGATATACTCAAATACCATACTGATGTATGCCAATGGAAGTTTTTGTTGCAATAGACTACAAGCAGCCTTAGGGTTTATAGATTTAGTTCAAATAGCTTTTTCTCAGATGTCCTTATGTATCTCTTGATGCTCTGTAGAAGAATATTTAACCTACTAATCCAACAGTATGGCTGCTCTAGCAAAGGATAACTTTGAAAGGCCTGTGTGATAGCTATGAAGGAATCACATCCAGATGCCTGTATGAAGGGCCTTTAGAGGCCTGTGGGATCTGGATGAAATGTCCTGAAGACGATGGTAGTGACACCTGTAATCCCAAACTCGGAGACTGAATCGGAGTGAACTCTGAGATTATATTAGAATGAGGGCACATGAAACTTTCAGTATATAAAAGGAGGCTTTCAGCTATCAGACAGTTTAGTTCAGAACTCAGTTCAGTTCAGAAGAGTTAAGATGAAGAATAGGAGAGTTGGAGAGTTAGAGAATTAGCTTACAGACAAAAGGAGAAGCTGAGAAGAGCAGCTCACGGACAGAAGGTAGAAGCAGAGGTGGAAGCAGAAAAGAAGCAGATTAGAAGTAGAGAGAGAAGGCAGAGTTCAGAGTGAAAAGCATGAAAAACAGGAGGTTAAAGAAGCAGGCCTGTGGAGAAGAGGCTGTGGAGAAGGCACCTAGTCATAGTTCATTTCAGTCCCAGAAACTGAAGCTCTCTAGTTCCAAGCTTGCATCTTAGAGATTGGATCTTTTTTCCTTAAACCCCCCTGAATAAAAATATTTTACAATACTCTACTTCTTATTTTTCCTTGGGCACATCAGTGTCTATCTGATTATTTATTGACATAGATCTCTGGTTCTCAGTAAATGACAATGTTTTACTGGGATAAATCTATAGGTTAATATGTTACTTCAGGAGAGATGGCAATAAAGCTCAGCTCAGCAGCTGTACTCTAGTGTGAGTTATTACATTCCCTGTAAATTAAAGTATACAAAAGACATCTTATAGCTATTCTTGAGAAGAACAAGAAAAAACAAAGAGAAGATGGTTTTTTTTAAAACTAATCAGAGAATGTTTTTGAACCAATAAATCCTCTCAAACTATGATTCTAATCCTTTACCTTTCACTTCCTAAGGGAACTGTCTTTATGAAATCTCTATTTATAGTGTCTCCATTATTTGATCAATTTTAGTGTTCAGTTATATCAGGTTGATTTATCCACTTATTTTCACAGATTCAATTTTGTGGAGGTCACTCACTACTGATCAATTTTTCGGGGACCAAATTGAGTGATAATCCTCACATTTATTTCCTATAGTTCAGCATAGTTGATTATGTTTACCATCATGGAAGCACAATTTCTTTGGCTTTTATGGCATCATTTTCTGTTTTTTTTGATTATTTGTTTTGTATTTCTCTCAACTAATTAGATTCTCCTTTGATGTGTCTCTGTAACTATGTTATTACTAACAATTAAAGGAATTGTTGAAATTCCCAGACTCACTATGAAATCAACATCACATTTTAGTTTATTCTCAATAGCTAGAATCCACCTTTTCCAAGTGATGATACTTTATTTAATGTCTAATTTTAGAGCAACATAAGTGTTTCCTTCAGAACACAATACATATGAAAATTTATATTTATTTATTTTTAACTAATGGCCTCCCTTTCCTTAATATTTTAAACTTCATGAAGGAACTATATCTTTCTGATTTTAAGTGTTTACCACTAAGCCTAGGATATATTATAGTATCATAAGACATATGTTGATTAATGAGTGGATCAATAGATAACCCAGTGTCCTTTGTCCTCTGGACATATACAAACATTCCTATTGGAATCTCTATATATGCAATCCAAGTAATAGCAATTAAATATGTCCAAACATATTATTTTATTACATCAAGCCTCTTTAAATATGAAAGTTTTCCAAGATCCTTATCTTATGACTTTAAGCCAAAACTGACTTCTCACGCTTTAAACCCCATTACCTAAACTTAGAAAAACATTGTATTTAATTTTTTTGCCTAAACAACCTCATTCCTTTTTATGCTCAAATTAGGAGAAAACTAACTACAACAGACGTTCTCTAGTCTATACAGATAGACAATGTGTCATGGGTGCCCACACATCCCTCCCTGCCAATGCACAATGTTAGGAAAAAAACAATAAAATGTTAATTTACTCATCTATTTAAAAAATTCAATGATTTTGCTTTTCATTTTGTATGAAAAAATTATCATATAAAACCTAGATCCTGAATGACATGTTCTTCTCTTAATATTTCATGTTCAAGTTATTTTGCTCTATGCCTTATTTTTCCTCGCTAGCTTTCAAGGCACACTAACATACTTTCAGATTTTAAAGTCTGCTATAACTTTCCCCTCCATGAACAGCTTTGTGCACAATCCCTTTCTTTTAAGGAGCTATAAATGTTATCCTTGACCACCATTTAATCATTTTTGATTCAAGGAGAATATATTTATCCTGAATGATCATTAAATATTAAATAAACAGAATGATCTAAATATATAAAGTAAAATGAATGACATATGTTCCAAATTGACAAAGATGACTTCATGATTCATCAAAATAGACAGAAACTGTGATACATGATAAAATAAGGTAAACATAAAGTTGTCCACTATCACAAAGAAGATAATCAAGACAAAATACAATAAAGAGTCTGAGGAAAGGATGATAGTTCTAGAAAAAGTACTTCACTGGGGAATAGAATTATAGGATGTGTGTGCTTTAATGCTGAATAACTGCAGGTACCTTTCGTTTTTCCTTTAAAATGTTCTGTGTGACACACTCTGAGGGAGTTTAGATTGGGACTGAAAATGGATCAGCAAGGGCAATTCATACTTTGGAATGACATTTTTCTATGTGTCTTTTCGAAAATTACCAATGATTTTGCTGCAAAGTTGGACATATAATTTTTTCCAGTGTTAGACTGTGTGTGGGAAAGTGTAAGGTTTTAAATGTTTTGATAAAAGTAGGAGCAGAACTCACCTTTGATGTCTTAATCTCTTTACTTTGTCAGATCCCATTTCAATTAATGTCTGTTTTTTAAAAAGTATTTTATCACCTGATATTTCATGTAAATTGCTAAGAAACCTATCCATTTGAATTACGCATATATATTCTTAAATTTGCTTAAATCTTGAACCTCCATAGTTTATGAAATCTGGTTATAATGAAAATAATAATAATTATTATTATCCAGTCACAATACAACACATTTAAATAATTATAAAACCAATGAAACAAGGAAATAGACAAATAATTTAATGCCTAAGCTACATAATAGCTAAAATTTTGATTTCAGAGATTAGTCTGGTAAATGGATTATTATTTGCTTTTATATTTTATTCCTCTGAACATTGTTTCACTTTCTTCCCTTTTGACTATCATGTCAGTGGTATTTGATCAGTTAAGGCATGAAACACAGTGGCTAGTGTGCAGTATATATTTAACTAATGTGCAGTATATATTCAAGTAATACTTTCTTTTTTCAGTTAATGTAAAGAATTAAAATGTGAGTACTTAAAACTGAATTACTTAAAATAATAATTTCCCTCATCATTTTGATAAGTGTAACTGTATAATTGCATTTCTCTCTCCTACCTGTATAATAAGATTAAATCTAAAAATATTGAAAACAATCTTATGCTCAGTTGTAGGCTTTCTCTTTCCTATTGAGATTTGGGTTAACTTCATTTGGGTTAACAAAACACAGGAAAAATACTTGATATATTAATATCTGATTTTTGTTGAAAAATACGATAAAAAATTCTATCTCCAGAAATTCATTTTTCATCAAATTCACTAAAATGTTATTATATCATTATATTGGATTTTCAAAAGCTTCCTTGATGCACTGTGAATTATTATTTATTGCCATAGCCCAAAGTGATAATTTTGTTAATATTTGCTTGGTACAAGATTCATGTGTATTTACCAAACCAAGCTAAAATCCCAAGTTCCCAAACATATTTCTTATTTAAAAGAATTAACCTCTAAAAGTAGATAGCTTGTAATATTTATCACATGACTGTCACTAACTGTATCACTATAAAATGATATTTCTTACATTTGTGTGTGGTAAGAGAAAACAAAAAATTTACATTGGTGTAATTTTTTCACAATTTACACAATTTACATTGGATTGTTGGAAGTAAAAATCAATATCCTTAAGAAAAATGGAGTAAAAAACAAATATAAAATATCTACTCAGTTAAGGTAGCATCCCTGGTGCATTATGTTCTATAAAAAGCTACAAAACACTATTGTGTTAGCAAATATTCTCTTCCTAAAATACTAGATAATTTAACCCATGTGGGAAATTCAAAGAATGTTAAATAATTATTCTTTCCCCATGCTTAGTATGGTATTCTACATTTTGGTGCTTCACAAGCAATGCTAAAAACAGAATAACTTTTAGAATTATTGTATAGTATATCATACTTGAGTACAATGTATTGAGATCATATCTCTATCACTTTCAAACTACCCCTCAATAACCTCTCATTTCTTTTAACATTCGCCACTCAAATTTTTGTCCTTACTTTCCTCTTATTTTTATGATTATAATTGTTATTCTTTTATAATCCACTTAATCCAAATGGTGCTTCTCATATGTGCATGGGTATAATAGGACCATCCCCTGGAGCATGGACAGGATACAAGGGTATGCGTAACTGTACAAAACTGATACATTTCTTTCACAGAAACTATCATCTTCCAAAAGCTACCCAATTGAAGTACTGAATCTCTCAAAGCCATACAATGCACAGCAGTTTTGTTACAATGGCATATAGGATTATGTGACTTGTTTCTGGAAGGTTTAAATTTAACTTTGATCAGAATCTACAGCTGTGCTTACCAATCATCTTAGATAGAGCTAAGAAAGCTTCTGCACAAGCAATAGCTGCATAGCCATCCATGATTAATTGTGAGGGTGGCATCGCTCTATGAAGTTTATGAAACATCTTCTTCCAGATCCAAGGTTCTTGCTATGCCTTCCTCTAATTTCTATACTTTCATGGACTCAATAGTTAAGCATATTCTCTTTGTGAGCTTTGGCATAAAGCAATGTCATGGATTGTCTATTTACCAATAAAGAACATTTCAGCTTTCTACATATTATCAAGGAGACTGCTTGGCTTTCTTGCCATTCATATTTTCTCTAAATTGTAAATTTTAATTTTTTAATTTTATAATTTCATACATGAATATTGTATTCACCTCATTTGATCCCTTCCTGTCTTCTTTCCAACTCCTCCCTGTTCTTCCCCTTCCTCTCAAATTTATGACCTGCGCTTATGATTATTGCTACATCTATTTCTGCACATGTGTGCATAAATAGGTATGTAAATATATACATCTAAAATATAACACATATAACATATTATGCATATATAATACAATAAATATATACATATATATATGCACACACATATATACTTATATACATACAAAAAATCTACTGAGTCAATTTAGTCTTGCTCAAATATGTGTATGTACTTAGGATTGACCACTTGAGATAGATTAACCTATCCAATGGCTCATCTTGGAGAGATCTGGTTCTCTTTCTCTTGTTCTCTTAGCAGTGATTAACTGCCCACAGCATTATGTCTAGAGTCTATCTCCAGAGAAGATTCTTTGTCTCTCTTAGCCACAATTAATTGCCTGGAGCTCTACATTTAGCAGTGGGGCCTTGTGAGATTTCCCTAATCCATATTGGCATGTCAACTGGTATTGTCTTGTTTAGTTGATCATTTTGTTGAGATTTCATGGTGTATTACCTGGTCACTCAGAGAAAACAATATTTCAAAGCAGATGTTCTGGTCTCTTGATTCTTACATTCTTTCTACATCCTTTTTAATGCCCCTGATGTAGGGTTGTGATGTAGAAGTCTTAGTTGGGATTAGGTACCGCACTATTGTTCTCTGCATTTTGACCAGTTGTTTCCTTCTGTTATGGTCACAATGTGCTGCTAAAACAAAACAAAATGAAACAAACAGAAAAACAAAATCTTCTTTGATTAGTGGTAAAGATATATATTTGTCAGTGGGTATAAGGATTGATCTTTAGAGTACAGTTAGAAAATTATACTGGTTTAGAAAAGTAGCATTAGTAGATTTGATGCCAGGGTCCATGAAATCACCATCCACAGGCACCTGGTTAACTTTACAGTATCAGACATAAATTCTCTCCTATTGAATGGGTCTTAAGTACAAGTATACAGTTATCATTTCTCTCCAGGATATAAGGACTGTTATAATTTTTTTCAGTACTTCTCATTTACATTGATGGGTACACATATTTCCACGTACGTGTTTCAACTTCTCTTAGATGTCTACACATTTTCTTGAACTTTAATCATTTCAACTTTTTAAAAGAGTGCATATGCCCACCTCTTCCTTGACTTTGAATATTTAGAACATATTAGAAGATCATTAACTGGGTTAATCCCAGTTAATGATTGAAAAAGAATACAGAAAGAAGAGAAGTAACATAGCAGCAGAGACCAAAACAAATGCAATATTCACTAAGTATGTTGTTTACCTTATAGGGCACAATTGTGATTCTCCAATCAATTATAATAATGAGATAAAAAATATTACTATTGATCACAAAAAATATACAGTAATAAGTAAAATTTTTTAAATACTACATAAATTAGAAAAATTTTACAGTATATCATTCCTAATATTTTTTTAAATGAGGACAAAGAGTTACTTGGGGGAAGGTAAGTCAGGTAGTGAAATACTCTGGAACACTGGCATTGCTTATATTGAGGGGAAGGGGCCATCGAATGCTATGTTTTTAGAATAATATTAGAATTTGAAAAATCTGTCTTAAGCTTATTTATAATTTTAATTATTTAGATTATATTGATGTATTAGGCAATTATAATAATCACTGTTAAATGTTTTTGAAATGTGTAGACAGTGATTTAAATGTTTCTGTCAATAATAAAAGGAAGAAGAATGATAGCATTATAATGTTTCATAAATATTAATCATGGAGGAAATATCAGGAAGACAAAATGAATGTAGGCAATAGTAAATTTCTTTGTTTACATTGGCTTAATAAAATGGATATATATCATAATCTACAAGCATTAATACCATACACATGATAACAAAAAAATCAAGGCTGCATTCCTCACCAGTCTGGAGTTTTGTAATTCCAAGATCAGAGTTCCCACACATTATAAGTAGATCTGATATCAGATACCACTCCTGTTTTGTAGGTGAATATTTTCTCATCGTATCCCTGGGTGATAGGAAGACAAATAGCAAGAGCATCTCTCTATATCTTGTTTTTATAAAAACACTGATTTCTTTCACTGGAAACTTGCCATCAAGATACAATTACTTCCTATATTCTTCATCTCCGAACATCAACATACTGAGAATTAGCCTTCAACATGATGAACTATAATTTATTGAGTATATAATACTAATACCTTACTTTAGGTTGCCAAAGGGACAACTTTGGGGGATTTTCCAAATTCAATCTGACCTTACAATGTAATACAATTGACATGTATTTCCTCTGACTACAAACCTTCAATGATTTACCCATGATCTTCAAAAGTAAATATATAATTATTACCAATATCCATTAAACATTGTGTCATTTGCAACAGGACCTGAGGTTAGACTGTGTATGTAGCTTTTCTTTAAATGTTTCAAATTTTCTTTGTTCTAACTGCTCAAACTTGCTTTCTCTGTGATAACATGGTGCTCATAAGTCTGGGATATTAAAATCTGTCTTTCTTCTGATATAATGACACTGTATATCTATTCCACCCTTCAATTTTATCAGCAAACAAAGTCCCACTCAACCTTATCTGAACACTCAAATGAGATATCATCCCAGTAACCCTAACCCTAACCCTAACCCTAACCGTAACCTTCAACACAAATATGAACAGGCACACACATGCAAACATTTTCTCTACATTATATTTCACATAATAGAATATAAATCCAATGATTTAAGGTACTAAATAACTGGGTACATATAAAAATATTTATATTTTCAGCACGCAGCATAATATTACCTCAAAATCCAAATAACTCATTCCTATATAAAAGTCAACCAACATTCATCAATAACCTCAAATAGTAAATGTACTTTAGGGATACTTTTCATGTGCAAATTCATACTTTATAAGTAATTATTAAATGTCATTCTCACATATAAAGATGTGTTATATAGAATTTTAATTACATGAATTGGAAATAATTTAAAATTTATCAACAATGGGTTTGAGATATATGTATGATTGAACTCTAAATATCTTAAAATATCATCTGAATATATGTCTGTCTTTGTAGCTGTCCCTTTCACTAATCTAGCTTACATAACAAACAAAAACTGAATTTAAGCATTGAATCTTCTTGTTCTACATGTTTTTCAACTTTAATAATCTTAAAAATTTATACCCATCCAATTACTATGCAGCTCAAACTCTAACTAGCTTCCAAGATCAGACAATATCATGTATGATCAAGGTGATATAAAGATATAAACAGTATTACTTATCCAAAGGGAGAAATAGATAAATGGGGAGCTCTAACATTACAGAGAGTGAATGAGATAAATATGCAAAAAGGTGTGAAGAAGGCAAAATAACAAGACAGTAACAAAAACTGCAACACCAGGCATAAAAAGCCTTCTTTTGAATCGTTGGTACTGTCCAAGATAACCCCCAAACAATATTATAGCCAATTACAATTGCTATAATCCCTACCTGATCTCTACTCCCTCAGTGGGTGTACTCTCTGGGTCTTTGACTCACTGCCTCGCATGCCCCCTACTCCCCCATTTCTCCCACTGTACTGCCATCTATGCTTCTGCAATAGAGCAAACTTGGTCTTTTCCCAGCAGCCTGGGCTTTCATGCTGCCAGCTGCCTTTCAAAGCTGCAGCTTCACTCCCTGGCTCCCTTGCTGGGGACCCTGAGGTGGTCCTGGCCACCACTCAATGTGCCCACCAACTAACACAGATGCCCCCCTCAATCCTCTCCAGACAAATCAATTAAGGGTAAAAAATTCCAACAATCAGAGGCCACCCTAGAAAGTCTCCTCCTAGCCAGGAACACTATATTAAAAGCAGTCTTCTTCACTCTGCACAGTAGAAGGTGCAGCTTTGGCTAGTGCCTTTCTTCCAAGTGGAGGCAGCCATTAAGAGAAAAAAGTGAGGAAGCAAAGAAATGAAAAATTGAAGAGAAGAAGCAAAGAACATCAAATTTCAAATGGGGTTAATTCCCCTCAGAGCTGTAGCACTGAGGAAACTTCTTCCCTCAGCAGAGCTGAGCAGAGAGGAATTGTTACACAGTAGCACAAAAGCTCAGCTGGAGAAGTCCTGGCATCTCAGAGCTGTGAATCTGATTGGTTCCTGGATTCCTGAATGTCTGAATTCCCTCCCCCATTGGGGACACTTTCCCCATCTCAGTACCATATTGGTTCCCAATTGCCAAGGCACCTTCCTGTCAGAGCTGTGTGGGTCTTGGGCTCCTGAATGCCAGGCCACTTTTCCATCTCTTTCTGAGCTGAATAAAACGTTAACACCTACCCTTCTTCTAGAGGTTGAAGATAAGTTCCTATTGCTGAAGACACCATGCGTTTACAACAAAGGTTCCTGGAACAGTAAAGCTTGAGTGGATCCAAAAGCTACCACCCAATGGTGATATAACATCTTCCAAACTGAAAACAAGCAACAGTCTTATCCTGTTATGATGCCTATGAGTAACAGGAAAAATGACAATGATGCAAAAATTTTAAAGGTGCAGGAGAGGTATGCATACTTTGGTGGTAACCAACAGCTCTCTTGTTGAACTTAAGAAATTTTCAACAAGAAAGAAATAATGAATGCCTAATACTGTAAACCTAACCAATTATATGTCTTCTTATAACCATACATCAGTGTACTTCTTACCCCTCATGAAAGAAACTTCTCTTTGCAACATAATGAAAACTCTTATAGATAATTACAACCTGTCAAAATGTAGAACTCTTTGAGCCCAGTCTGAATTGATACATATACACACAATATCTGCATCTAAAGCTTAGGGATCATTGCAAAAGGGAGTGGGGTGGAACAACTGTAAGAGCCAGAGGAACAGGTACTGTGATATCATGTCTCACAGAAATATCAAAGTATGAAGTGGCAGACAAAGGAGCTTACATGAGTCTTTGTTAGGCCCTCTATATGTATTTTAAGGTTGTCTGTCATTGTAGAACTCCAAAAAGTTGGAGTTGGAGGGTCTCTGAACATTTTACTTGACACTGGGACCCTTCCACTCCTACCTGGTAGCCTCATCCAACCTTGATGTAGGGCCATGTTCCTGGCCTTGTTCCATTTTGTTAAACCCTGTTTGATTGGTAACACTGAGAGGCCTGTTTCTTCCGAGAGGAAGTAGGAGGAGTTCAAGGGTGGACCTGGAGGGTAGAGAAGATCGGGAGGTAGCTGAGAGGAGTGGAGGAATGTGAAGCTGGAGTTAGGATATTTTGTACAAGAGAAGAAAAATAAATAAATAAATAAATAAATAAATAAATAAATAAATAAATAAATAAATAAATAAAATATAAGAAGCTATACCATGAACTCCCCTCAAATTCTCTTCCTAAACATGACCTGAAAAATGTAGAAGACAGTAAACATGCTAATTTGGAATGGGGAAATCTGAGGAGGCCTCAATCCTAAACAAAGAAGTAGAGTCAACTATGGAATGCTTGGAGAAGAAATAGTCTTCTCCAGAAAAATCATCCAACTGGTTATCGAATACTAAATACCTGACCTCAAAAACATATACATACAGGTATCAATAACAGATTGAGAAAGATATATAGATGTATTTAGAATATATACACACAGAGACATGCACACCTATGCATGCACACACTCATGTAATAACAACTAAAGGAAAAAGAGACCATGAACTTGAAGAAACAAGGTAAGGGAGTATATGGGAGTGCTTCGAAGGAGGAAAGGAATGAGAAATGAAGTAATTATAATTATTTTTAAATGCTAGCCAAAAGAAAGTACACATTTCTGCTGTTCTCAATTTCTGAAGTTGTCTGCTATTTTCCGGAACTGGCTCCTTGGAGAAATCTTCTCAAGCAATGCTCATTGTCCCAAGACAATTACTCTGGATGGAAGGATGACTACATGATAAAAAAGTGGGAAAGCTTTTCATTAAAGATTTTTAAAGTCTAGTAGCCTAGAATTGTAGTTGCCACATTTTTGATTGGAAATCTTTGTACACACCTAATATTGTTGTGGACCAAAGGAAGATTTATTTCTAATGGTTACATTTATTATTATTTGCAACGTGGCAAATTAAAACAAAACAAGTCTTCACCTATTTGTTCTTTCAAAGTAAAAATGAATACATTATACACTTCAAAACTTTAAAGAAATTAAATAATTATTATATAATGTGATGGTGTAATATGAATTACATATTACATGAATTACATACAGTATTTACTGTAAATAATATTTTATTTTTAGAGATGAGAATTGCATAAGCTGGCAATCATATGATTATTTTTTCCATGAAGACCTAACTATCACTGTTATACATTTGGCCTAAATAAAAACCACTTGAACATGTACATAGCAGCCAATTAGAAGACATATAATACTGGAAAGCAGAATTTCCCAAAGGTGTTATTGCAGCTAGAATGAGGGGATTATATATCATTGAAGTTGTAGCTGATGTAAAATTTCAGAGTAACTACCCTTTATTATTGCTAATTTATTGCCAGGTACTGCAATCCTGCAACATTGTAAAGGGTTTACTTAGCATATCAGTGATGAATCAATCTGTAGACAGAAGTGGTCTGAATCTCTTGGTTGAGATCTGGAAAAGTGTCACATTTACTGTACACTTTTCCCTTAACATGCACAGATTTAAGCTTGATTTTTTTTCTTACCCTGTATTTTATATTGATACTAAAATAATCTCACACTTTCAACAGGAAGGTTATCATAATTCTATCTGCAGTAAAGGCAGACATTGTCCAGAGGGTTTTTGAAAGATATCTCTAAAATCTTAAGTCTTTACAAATCTGCCAAAGACTTTTTAGAAATGATACCCATGGATTTATATTAAGATACCAGTTAAAATAAAAATGCAATATTTAGACCAAGTTCAAGCTGTGTTGTGCTTGTCCATTGTTACTTTAACATGAACCAGTTTTCCAGATTAACCAACATTTAGACATTGTAATATTTCAAAGGTATGTCAAATATAACAATTTAAAAACTTTATTCAAAAAGTTAAAAACAAACTCCAAATGTAAAGGAATTTTCAGTTTTGCAATTAAGTGTCCTTTACTACTATATTTTTTCCTCTTATTAAAGGGAGACTAATTGGGATATTAGAAATTAAATCATTACATATTCAGTGCTTAGATGTACTATGTGGCTTACTAAGAATTCTGCTACCAGTATTTTCACTAATTTACAGAACACTAATAGCAAGTAGAAATTGGCATTTGTATTTTGTAAAAATGCTATAAGCAAAATATAGCAAATGGTAATTATATATAAAAAATTTTAAACCCCAACTATTAGTTACTTGTCTTGCTTCTCTGATAACATATCTAATATTAGTAAATGTAAGGAAGAAGGCATTTGTGTTGAACCACACTTTGAGGGTATATCCTACTAGGACAAGGAAGACATAGCTGCAGGAGCTTCTGGTGGCTAGTCACATTCCACCCTGAATTCTAGATAGAGAGATCAATGGATTTTAGGTGTGGACTTACTTACTCCTTTTATTCAGTATATAGTCCCAGTACTCAAAATGATGCCAATCCTTAGCTAGTATGGGTCTTTATAATCCATTAACATAATGTACAGAATCATTCACAAGCCTGCCTGAAAGAAGCTCACCTCCTTTGAGATATAGAACTTGTCATGTTGACAAATCATACTAATCATTACACATACAACTTTAACTTCACATTCTCTTTCTGAAATGTGGCATTGTTAATCTGACAAAGGAAAAAAAAAGCATATTTAACTCTTATATTCTGAAAATTCTAAAACTATAAATAAATATTGAATATAATAGTGTGCTTCTACAATAAAGACACTTGCTTCTCTATGTCCAATGCTACTCTATCACAATAGCTATGAAATTGAAACAGCCCATGCTTATCAACAAATGAAAGAATATTGAAAATGTACATTTAGACAAGAAAATGCTAGTCATATATTAAGAAAAGTGAAATTATGAAAAATTCAAGTAAAAGGATAGAGATGGAAACAGTCATTCATATCCATAAAGATCAGGAAATTAGGAAGGAAGGAAATTATGGATTTTTCAAAAGATTTTCCAATAATTACATCTCAGTAATATAAAATTTGAAATGAGGATAATGGGAAAAAAAGGTGTGAGAGATAGCAAGGCAGGTTAAAAAGGAAATTTTGGAATGGATGAATGATTCTGAAGACATTTTGAAAAAAGTCACATTCAAGTCTACTATTGTAGAAGACACACACACACACACACACACACACACACACACACACACACAGAGTCAAAACAGAGATATTTTCTGAGACAACCATGAATTTGTTACTCAATACAGGTTGAATACCAGTGCCAAAATTGGCATACAATCTTTTGGAATTGTTGGCCAATGATGTCTTATATGCTCTCAAATATTACAGATGATGATTGTTAATGCTAGGTTACCAACCAGAACTTGAATGTAAGAAAATATTGCTGAATATACCATATACTAGAGGTATATGGAAATATACCATAAACTAGAGGTATATAGAGGCTGTTGAAAAATAAAGCTAGCATTGATCTGGGAGCTTCAAGCTCACTGGATCGCTTCCATAGTGTTGGAAGATACTATGCATACTACTGAAGGAGTAAGTAATCATGAGTTTCACCCAGTTGTGAAACCTGTGAGTTACAGTATTGGTATGCCAAATGATGCAATAGTGGCATGATCATAATAAGAGTAACAAACCACTTTCAAAGTGGATTTAAATTTTGCTATGTAAAGATGAAACTCACAAGTGGTATATTTGTTGGTCCAAGAACCTGTGACTAAAGAAGTTATAGACAATTCTATAGAACCTTCTTCTATTATTTTGCCAGTGCATTCATCATTAAACTCATTCCTCCTCCTGACTTACTGCTATATACATAGAATATTGCCTCATGAGAAAAGCTTCTATTTACAATAAACAGTAGTAAGCAGAAACACCTATAACTGGCCAAGATACAGATACTAAGAGACTTAGAATACTACACTCCAATTTGGGCATATATATTGCACTCCTACTTCCCAAGGCTAAGGCATTATTGTAGAAGACGTGATGGAAGAATGAAAATGGCAGAGGTGGTAGATGACTGCAAAGAAACAACATCTACTGCATGCAGAAGACCTGTGTCTGTGTAAATCAGATCAGATACAATACCACATGTAGATGAGTGATAACAAGAAGCACAGCCTTAACTGAAGAAATATTGACAAACGATAGCTTCTGGGAGAAGGAGATTAGGTTACTTTAAGTGTGTAGGGCTTGGTAAGTGTAGTATACTCCAGTGTAACATTGTACATTCAGTAGGTTATGACAATATAGACAACACAAATGGGATTGGTTAGTTTATGAGAGATGATAGATGATAGATAGATAGATAGATAGATAGATAGATAGATAGATAGATAGATACTGAAAGAACATGAAGTTGGGTGGGTAGAGACGTGGGGTGTATCAGAAAAGAATTATAGGAGGAGTTGAATATGATCAAAATACTATGTAGAAAATTCTGAAAGAAGGAGTAAATGACAGGTACAGTATTTAAGATATAAAAAGCACAATTGTGTATTTTTGAAAAACATTACTTAAATCCAGGCATTGTGGCACACTGCTATAAACAGAATACTCAAGAGGCTATTGCAGGAGCCTATCCATGATTTCAAGGTAAACCTGCAAATAGTAAGTAAGCAGGAGCTGCAGAAAGACAGTGTGCCAAAGAACAAACCAAATTACTTGATATATCTGCAAATATGGAGGAAAATATTGTTTGCTTTTTATCCTCATCTTCAACAACCAAGACATTTTTGAGGAACAGACTGAAGGTGGTAAGATACAGAAGCAATATTTATTATTGTTAATTCTGCTGAGGAAAAAGTGAAGCAAATGTGATTGTCTATAGCAAGTTAGGTAGTAATGAATGGCTAATAATACAGAATATTCAGTCACAACTGCAAGTTAATAATAATAATAAATCACTTGAGAGACTAATAACATTGTCAATAAAAAGTTATAAATTCTACTTGAATTTTATATATGATAAATTATTTATTTAACTTTTTGTTTAAATGGTAGTTCTGTTTCTTATTTTTGGAGAAATGCCATGACTGATTTTCACTTTTGGCTTTACTCAAAGATAATTTTATTGTATACTGTTGGCTAGCTATCAACCCAGAGCTAATTTTGCATTACTAGAGTTACATGTCTCCTTTTATAAATCATACTGAGGTGTTCCCGGTTACTATTAATATACTTCTAATATTTATAACACATAAATTTATTAATTAATATTCATTCTTTTCTATGTAGAAAATAATACATGATATTAAAGACAATGGTATTTAGTTTCTAAAATATTATTTCATTTCTGAATATTCCCTAATACAAATTTATGATATCTAATATGAATCATTAAGAATGCCCTTTAGATATTTTGGATTTTAACGAACATAATACTTTTGGTGTTCACATAGTGTATATAGATAACATAAGAAAATCAGACTTTTTATTTAAAGAATCCTAAAGTGTAAAATGCATTGTCTAGAGGAAAATGAAGGCTACATTATACTGAGTGTGCTGTCCTTGGGGGTTTTCATCCTAATCAATATTGCCATTTCCTAGTGCATCCTGTTTCTAGCAAACACAATGATTTGCTTCTTTGTTCCTTTTTGGATTTCTATAGCACTATGTTCTTGATTGGCTGAATAAAAATCAGCACCTGAACACAACTAAATTTGACCTGATTATATTCTCAGTTATATATTTTTATACATTGTTCTTTCCAGGCTTAATCATTCATGTTTTTATAATTAATGTGGATAATGATCATATTTATTGAAAAACCCCTTTTTAAAATGACAAAGACCTAAAATTAAAAATATTTTTCACATCTAAGAGAGTGCTTTTCAATATAGTGCCCAAAAGTTTATTGACTTTAAATCATTATTATGTGAATATCATAAGCAAGCTTTTGTCTGCAGGACTAGTTGGGTCTTATCATTCCAAATGGGCATAGCAGATGGAGTGGCAAGCTAAGAATTATTGAGCATTACTGAGTGCTCAGCACTCTGGCATGTGTTTACCATATATTATCCATTTTGCCCTTGAAACAACTACATGTGGGAGATATTTTATGCATGAGAAATCTTTAGTAAGTAACTAATGCATGGCAATAACAGTTTGGAAACAGGGACAGAAAAGAACAACGGCTATTTATTGCAGAAAAATAAAAATATTTAAAATCATGAATATCAAAGTTAAGACCCCATGAGTAATAAGTTTTAAAATGGATCATATACACTGTAGTGATCTAGAAATTATTTAATGGTGCTGAAAAATTCTGATTAAGTAATGGTAGCTGTTGAATTGGGGCAGATACATTATTCAGGTATTTGTGATTATGCTGGTACATACGAATCTACTGTATATACAGGTATATGGTAAGAATTATACAGAGCTGGAAAGATAATTCAGCGATTAAAGGCTAGGCTTACATGCATGTACAAAATATATTTTAGGTAAGCAACTCTATAATTACTTGACACATTTCTTCTGCTATACTATCTATTACTTTACAACATACTCTCAAGTATTTACTACAAAGCAGTATGTCACGTTGTGATATTAACAGCCTCAAAAGTCTCATATTCACTATCTCTCTACCTTAACAAAAGCAGCATTGAATGAGTGTTCTGTAGTACGATGTGAAGTACACTCTATGATATCTACGTAATGATGATATGCTCTGATGTTGCATTTCTCCAAAAGAAAAAAAAAATCCCAGTTAACTACAGAGAGGAACCCTACCAATATGCATGACTGCATTCATTCATCCATCCATTCATTTATTCATTCATTCATTCAGAACAAGCCACTACACAGCTATTTTTATTATCATCATTTTGAATCAAGAGAGGAAATTCAGACATGTTATACAATGACAGCAGATATTTGAAGGTCATAATAGGTATTAAAGAATTAAAAATCTATTATTTTCAAGGTTACAAACTTTCAAGTATAAGGTTTCTGACACTAAACTTAAAGTTTAAGTTTAGTTTCATTGGTTGTTATCAGACTAGACTGTTTAAATTAATGCATGTGATGTGATCAAAATTCAGGTGTAGGTTGATTACCTAAGGAACATTTGTGCAGTACAGGAGAATAATGAACAGATTTAGAAAATGTGTGTGATAAGCAATGAAAAGAGGGCAGGTAGTGGGAGAGAAAGAGGAACAGCAGGATAGGAGACAATGACAGAGGAAGTTGGTGAGAAGGATTCACAGAAACCAATATTATAATGAATGTTTTAAAGCTCATTTGTTATATTTGTATGTATATAAAGAACAAAGGAAGTTCTTTACTTTGGATGAGCCGAATTAAAATTTATACAACAAAACAATATGAAACAATATAAGAGTCAAACCAGTTCAGAGATGAAAACAGTCAAACCAGTTCAGAGATGAGCTAGGTATCTGCTGACAAAGGATTGACCAAAAAAAAAAAAAAAAAAAAAAGGAAAGAAAGTGTTAAGAATTAGAGCATCTAGACAACTTGATGAACTTGATGATCAGATAACCCAAAAGATTTGTTACTCTTTTCTATTATGATTGTATTAAAAATTTACAAATCTTGCATACTTGATCTGTTTTTAAAGATTGAACTGAACAGCATATGATTTTACAAGAATAGCAAAATTCTCTGAACATAAGAAATAGATATCAAACTACACATTAGTAAAATGTTCACTGAATCTATGCCAGCTATGTTACAAAAAGAACAGAGCCCTAGAAAATCCTCCCAGGAGTTTAATGAACATGTTCTATGTAAAGCTATTCAAATTTTGGTCCCTTGATAAAATTAAGTCAGAGGCCACTGAACAAATTATATGGAATTAGAGTACCAAAATGTTTTGATTGTTCTCCAGCAGGTTTGTGACTACATACATATATTCCCAAGCCTATGAATCAAAATGTCAGGGAAGAGCAGTGAAGCCAAATAAACAAGTTGTAGATTCAGTTCATACATCATTGATCAATGAATGTTATCAATTTTCACACAGTCCACGATCCTGATAACTTTGCTGTTGAGTGGGTAGCATAAATTTTAAATGACCTAAGGCTCACCATGAGGAGAATTGCTAAAAAAGCACTCTGAAAGTTCTAAGTATAACCACGACTTTGCACACTGGAAGAAACTTTTGCTGCAGTTCTCCTGAATCAACTAAAATAAGAAGTAACCTGCTTCTTTATGTGTGATATCCTAAAATGAATTCCCTGGGTTCATATAGATGCATGTTCGTATGAGTACAGACTTGCATAGTAAGAAACTAGTGCACAATGCTTGGTATCCTGCTCAATCAATCTGTGCATTATTCCTATGAGAATATATATTTTGTTGGACCTAAAGCTGTGCTGGAAAGTAATAAGTTTCAGAGTTTTTCCTGTCTCTGTCTCCAATAATGTTAACAGGTATACACATACATACATGGCTTTGCATGGATCCTGTGGAATTGAAATCTGGTTAACACGCTTGGGAAGTAAATGGTCTTCCCACTGAGCCTTCTACCAACCCCATGTAATTAATATTTCTGATTTTTAGGATCAAACATTTTCAAAATATTTAAAAAAAACAAATATGTAAACACTTCTTACAAAACTATGTAGTTGTATTTTTTTTCCTGAGTTTTGCTTAAGATTTACATGCTTCTTTTTCACTCAAATTGCAAAGAAGTCCGATAACTTTGTTTGTTTGTTGTTCTATTGTGTTCTGGTCAAATTCATCTTTTTCTTTCCTTTAACTTTTATCTCTTTTGCAACAAAAACTTGTTATTTTTAATGTTTTCTTTGTATGTTTAATGTTTTGTACCAATGTCTACAGCTGTCCAATAAAAATGAATTGCATTTGTCCTAAATATCTCCTTTTAGAATTTATTTTATAAGCTTTTTAACTGCTTCTGTTTCTAGAGTAATGTGCGTCCTTTTTCTTATATATAAGCCTATTGAAATGAAACAGAAGGTTCAATATCACACAATAAAACAAAGGTGAAATAAAATATACTCTGCTTAGTCCAGGGACACAACTCCCATCAGGACACCAGAATTTTTCCCTGGAATAATAATGAGAAACTGTACTCTATCTTGCAATCCAACAATAACTGAAATCATAATAGGGTGCAAAGCTCCCTAGAAAAATGCTAGGGCATCAGTAATAAACACAAGTGAGGTCCCTGTCTTCCTTGGGATTCAGAATTTATATTCCAAACATTTCAGTTGCTGTGAGACACCACAATAACAATTCTGCAGCTCACTTTCAAAGGTCTAATAAATTAGATTCTTCCTCGGCTCCTTCAAAAATACTGTGTTCAGCAGTTTCAA
This sequence comes from Cricetomys ansorgei, assembly GCA_026225945.1. Taxonomy (NCBI): domain Eukaryota; kingdom Metazoa; phylum Chordata; class Mammalia; order Rodentia; family Nesomyidae; genus Cricetomys; species Cricetomys ansorgei. The sequence goes on from JAMJFZ010000199.1 coordinate 16,168,038, forward strand.
CAATGGAAGTCTCATCTAATTAAATTAAGTGCTGTAGAGGCTCCTGCCAGCAACACTACCTGGAGCTGATAGACTCCAGTTCACAGTATTGCTAATCTGGCATGCAGCCACCTGGATGATCACAGACACCCAGCCAACAATTCGATCTTAAGTAACTGAAAGACAAGGAAGGGGCAGTTCTGTTAATGCAGCACTAGCATGGAAATTTATACTCCACCCTTACCATCGATCCAGAGAAGGCCCACTTTTTACTAAACTAGACATTTAATTTTTTAAAAACCTGTGAGCTCATCACTATTTCAACATGCCTTTTTATTTTCTTTCTAATCCACATACCCTCAAATGCCAAATTTTGCTTGAAAATGCAGTTTCTTCTTTCACTGATCATCTCAGACCACATAGATGCTGTGAAACATTTTTCATAATGCTTTTTTAGATTGGTTTTCAGTATTTTGTAAATTAGTTTCAAAATGAAATTCCAAATAAAACCTGACAATAAGGAAAATTCTTCCTAGGAAAACTGATTATATTACTAGCTTTATTGCAGACTATTTTAAATCTAAAGGTATATTGCATAAGCTAAAGAAACTGAGAATCACACAGAGCCTTTGTAGTTGTATAGTTTTATTTTCAAAAGTCCTAAAACAATATACTATAATATTATGATCATTCATTTATTAATAATTAAATAATAGGTATAAATCACTTTTACTAAAGTATATATTCATTAAAGTCAAGCCTGAGTATGTGAATATAACTAAACTTCTGTAATGTGTACCCAGAAATGAACAAACGGCTTAGCACAGAATCCTTTAGCTAAGAAACACTGGATAAGATTATTGATTTGTGAATATATTATACTTACAGCCATAACCGCTTGGATCAATGAGCTGCTTCTGGATCCATTTCAACTCCCTCTACTCACTAAAAAAAGTATGACTCACCCAAGGCTCAGAAAAGCCTTAGCAAATTTTAACAACAAAATATTTGTTATTTGTTTGTAAAAATGTTATGACACTCACAGATACATAGTTCTCACCTCTTACCATAGAAACTGCTTTACAACAAATGGAGACAATCACAGAAAAACCTAACAAATTTGTGGGGCCCAGACCCAATTATTACATCAACAATACAACTCTTGCAATAAAGCTCAGGGATCATTATGGAAGTGCTGAGAAAGATTGTAAGACCCAGAGGATAAGGGAGCTTGCGGTGAGGATGTCTCTCCTGGAAATATCATAAACTATACCAAAAATACAACTTTTGTAGACATTGATTTGAGTGTTGATTTATTTATTCTTGTGGGTTAATGACAAAAGACAGTTTATTCTTTGGTAATTTAATCCCTGGTCCTAGAGGGTTTCAGCCTTCATACAATCTAATCTGTAAACCTAGAGTATTTCAGCCTCAAAGACAATGTTGCACTGAGCTTTCTCTGACTAGCTGTCCTCTGAACTGCTTCCTTTCACTCTGAGCTGTACTGTGAACGCCAAACTGTAAATCATACACCATTTGCTTCTACCTCTCTGCTTTTTCTGGACTGGCTCTGCTCTTTTCACCTTTTCCCAAATTGTCTGGGCCTGACTCTACTCAAACTGCCTGACTGAACTCACTCTCTACTCTGCTTCATATTCTGCCTCTGCTTCTACCTTGCTTCTCTCTCTCTGAGCTTTCTGCTTTTGTTTCTTCCTTGCTTCTCTCTCTGACCTCTGCCATTTGCTTTCCCCTTGCTTCTACACTCTGTTTCTGCTCTCTGAGCTCTCAGTGCTTCTTGTCTCTTCTTCAATACTTTGCGTTTACTCCCTGTTTCTCTCTACTGAGTTGGGATTAAAGCTATGTACGACCACTGCCTTCTGAATTGTGTTTAAAGCTATGTGCTACATTGCAGTTAAAGGTCTGTATTAACATTCTTTCTACCCTAGACCATCTGTGCTGCTGGATTAAAAGACAATGTTCCTTTACTAAGATTCTTCAACATGGGTGCTTAAATATTGCCTGAGCAAGGATGACACCAATATCGATGCTAACTTGGGCCAGTTGTTAATAAAACCTTTAAATCAACATGTGCAACATGTTTTTGAGACATAGTCTAGTTATACTATACATTAATTTCAGTATAGTATAATCTTGATTTTTATATTCATTGTGAAAAATTTTTTTTATATTTATAGTAAATTTTGTTTGAATACTCTACAACTGAACCTATAACATATTTTGTGAATTACCCATAATCTTTGCTTCAGGAGTACTTTCCTCATTGGAATAACTAGAAAGTAAGAGACTTCATTTCTTTATTAAAAAAAAAAGAACAAAAAGATGAAACCTTTCTCATAATGTTGTCTTTTACATATAATAAAAAATGTGATGTAACTAACAAACTGCTATTGAAGTAACTGTTTTACATATCTGTTTAACTTCCTTATTTCCATGTATTTCATAAATATAAAGATACAGCTAAAGATAAGGTAAGATGAAGGAAAGATAGGTAAATGATGACATCACCCATATATTCTGAATACCTAAGGCAAATCCTAGCATGGAGAGCAGAGCCATGAAGCTATTGGCAATTACTTACTGGGAAAGGGAAACACAGATTTCTTTAAGATTATAACCTGTTAAGTATTTCACATATCTTTCAAAACATCCATTTATTATGTTCTCAAGAATTTACTAGAAGAAGAGAATATATGGAGAGATGTCCAGAATTGGAGTACATTTATGGGTGCTCGGAGATCTAGTGCAGTGAAGCTTACTAGAATCTACAGGAGAAAAAACTCCATGGAGTCAACTGATCGCCACTCTTCGAGGCTCATAGAGACTGAAATGGCAGACGTGGAATCTTCTGGGTACCTCAAATGTCTTATAGTCGTCTGGCTTGGTGGTCTCTCAAAACTCTTACATGCTGAGGGCGGGGAGGGGATCTCTGACCCTTTACCTGCCCTTGGAATCCTTTTCTTCCTGATGGGTTTCCTAGTCCACCCTCAACATACGGATTAGTGCCCAGTCTTGCTCCATTTTGTTACGCACAGTTTGAGTACTAACCTTGAGCAGACTGCTCTTTTCTGAGGAGGAGGAGTTTCCGGGTAGAGTAGATCTGAGGAAGAGGGGAGGTGAGGACAGATGGGAGAAGTGGAAGGAGGGGAGATGGGATTGGGATGTATTATACAAGATAAGGGGGAAAAAAGCCCTCAAAAAAGAAATTTGCATGTATGTCTTTCCCTTATTGAAAGTTTTATAGGTATATTTGTTTATTCCCTTTATTATTGTAGATTTTAATCTCAAACCCACACAATGAGTAATGGGTGTAAAAATGCATCCATAGGCTTGTTCTGATTTCTTCTATAGTAAGTAAAGTACAATATCATGAATTGTTTTTCAGTTACATGACATGTTTCCTAAACCAATATGTAAAACACTAAGGTGTTCCAAAAGTACAGAAATATAAGAAACTGAAATTCTATAAACAGATAGAAATGAAAGAAAAGCAAAGCAAATATGAAATAAAGTATTGATGATAGATTTTTTAATAAGCAAAGAAAAAGTGGAGCCTAAAACTAGGAATTCAATGTGAAAAGAATGAAAATAAATGCTTAAAAGGGGATGAAGTATCTTAAAAAATCAACATTGTGAAACTTTTTTGTAAAATTAGACAAAGTTCTCATCATGTTTTTATCTAACCTGATTATATAACACATGTTTCTTTTAAAGCACTTGAAAGGATTCCCTCCTGAGAGGTATGCTATCCCAAAATATTTCAGGAATTTTTTTTCCCTATTAACTACCTTACACATAATTTATTTATATTTTCTAAATCTTGTACTTTGACTTAGGAAAATCTATCTCTACAGTGAATGAAGTCTCTGTTTTAGTGCATAATGATATTTTGATATGTTTGCAATGTTTAAGAAAGTAATAATAAAAACCTTATTGATATTTCTATCAATTCTTATTAATGGTCACTAGAATTACTTGTAATTTTAGAGTATTATTAAACCATTGTATAAGCCTTCTTATGATTTATACATTTAAAACAGGACATTAGATGAATAGGTTGTAAAGAACAAATCTGTTCACTAATACTGATCTACATGCAAAAAAACTTTATTTGGTTAGTCTGATAAATTTCTAATTTAAAGTAGAAAAATTGATGTAAACAAAGTTGCTCGTAAAATTTATTTGTTGTAACTCTTGTTCTATCCACTATAGCAGCAGAATGGTGTCAGGTTGTTTGGTCATTTTGTTACACAGACAGCCCTGCTGATTGACACCTTATTTTCCCCCCAAGTTCCTATGATCTTGTGATATGAGTCAATCAGAAAACCATTTCCATATTCTTGTAAATACAACCCAAAATCATAGAAGTCAATTGCACAGGACCATCCTCATTTAACAAGGGGTCAAAGTCAAGAGTGAAATGCTTTTGTTCTTTTTTTCTCTTTCAAAGGTCACTAGTTTGAAAAACATTATACCATTAGACCAAATGATTGTTGTAGCAGTGACATCTGAAGATGCAAACTGATTACATGGCCTTCCATTTTGTGCCTTTTCCTCCTCCTTTAACTCATTCTTTTGTTTCCTTTTAGGTTATGTTCTGGACAAACTAGGTAACTATTTGCCCTGTGCATTTTTTAATATATGAATATAAGTATACATATATATCACATACATATTACATATATATGTATGTAATATGGAATGTATCTGTTTAAATATTCCTCTTCAACTATTCATGACTTGTAAATGTACTTTCTCTCTAATATTTACTCTCTTGTGAAGAAAAGGAATAACAATTATATCAAAATCTCTTTCTTTTTTATTAAGTGTTAGATTCCCAAGAGCTATATTTTTTGAGTTTAATCGCTGTGTCAATTCTTTCACAGGTATATAGTTTTCTTGTCTTTGGCTTTTTCTGACTGTTCATCAGATAAACCATAAAAAAATGTTGCAGATGTCATTATAGTCTTCATTTCATTACCAAATTTAAATCCTCTCACTTTTAGTCTTATTTATATATAGTAGAAAGCACTGTGTAAAATCAATACGTCCCTCAATCAAGCTATGAAATAATGCTGCATCATCAGACAGGTATAATGGAATAGAGAAGGGTCAGGGAAGGGCAACAGGAATGATGAAGAGATGAAGTGCTTTTCATATGACTTGATACTAAATCATTTGGGCATAATGTGACTTATGCTTCATTTTCTCAGAGTCAAGAAGCTTGAAGAAGGCAATGCATTCTCCAATTTTTATAATATTGAAACTTTTGCAAGCTCCAACTATGTAATGATCCGTATTTAAAATAAAAGAGGCCAAAGGCTACAAATTTGAGACAAAGCAATGCCAGGAGTATATGGGAACAGTTAGAAGGAGGAACAGGAAAGGAAATGTAATACAATTACAATTTTATATAATACTAAAACTAACAAATATTCCTTAAAAAAAAGTGTACACTAAACTTGTGAATTGCAAGCTATGGTTATACCAAGAATAACTCTACAGAAAATACTGCTAGTTTTCTTTTAGGTTGATGTTTGCTATTTCCCAACTGGATAATTCAAGAATTTGTCATAGTAAAGTATTTATTCTTTACAAGTTAATGTTTTTCTATTATAGAAAAATGTGGATGGCTTTGTGTATTTGTGCATGTGTGTATGTGTGTGTGTGAAAGCATGAGTTCATGTTTGTGAATGTGTATGTACACATGTTTATTCATTGATGTTTGTATGTATATTGCACTATCTCTCCTTCTCTTGCTTTCTCTCTGACTCTTTGTATGTGTACCATCTATCTACCTATCTTCTGTTATATTATCGATCATTTATATATCATACTTATATAAATATATATACTTCAATAGAGTGATATATATCCTCTATTATATATCTACTTGTCTTAGTATTTCTATCACTGTAGCAAAATACCAGAAGAAAAGCTATTTGGAGTGAAAAGTGTTTATTTTACCTCAAACGTCTGATCCTGGCTTGTCGTCAAAGGATCTCAGGACAGGAACACAAAGGCAGCAAAAGCTACAGAGGAGTGTTGCTTACTGACTTACTCCTCATGGCTTGCTTAGCCTGCTTTCTTACTCACTTCCTGGGCCACCAACCTAGGGGTGGAATCAAACACAATAGGTCTGGGCCATCCACTTTAAACAGTAATCAAGAAAATGCCCACAGGCTTGCCTACAGGCCAATCTTGTAGGGTTAGTTTCTTCAGTGATATTTGCTTTTTCAAAAGAGTTCTACTAGGACCAGTTAAAAATTTAACCTAAAAACTTAAAAAAAAACTTAAAAACTAGGAAGTACACCACTTTTAAGCACCATCAAACCATAACTATTTATAAAAATTTTGTTTATATTCAGTTTACTTAATATTTCCTGAATTTTACATTTGTGGAGAACATAAAAATTAAATAAAAATGCTCTGTTCCATATTAAGTCACAAGGGAATTGTGGAAGTTTAACTTTATGGACTATAATAGGCTACAAATAAAGAAAATTTAATCATTATACAATAGTTTATCTATTGAATTTTGAGAGCTTGGAAAACGTATCTATCATTTGATGAAGTCAGGTGGCTATATTTCTAATTAAAATAAATATACTTAAGTTAATTCATGTCTCTATATATTTTCTTTGTGTTTTTTAGTCTATCTAACAAAGGATAAGTCCACATTTAAAAAAGTCCTCCGGTAATATCAACAATTATAATTAAATGCAGAGCATGTATCTTTGACCTAATAGCAATGTGAAATACTTTTAAGAAAAAGTTTCATAATATAATTACTATAGCTTTGTATAATTTATGTTTTATTCATTAGTCCAAGCATAGGAAAAGTAGGCATAGGGCATTTCATTCACTATTTATTAACAAATTCTGTTAATTTGTTTATTGTTTATAGTGTTGACATTTGGTAGTGAACTAATTAGTTCTGCCTTCTTAAGAAAAATACCAGCTTCTTAATGCAACACAGGTTCATTTCCCCCACACATAAAGATTGATGGGATTTGGGAAGGCTAATTCCATCTGCTAGTGACACCATCTGGAACATGCAGCCTCCAAGGACACCATGGAAGTGAGAGAGAGAGAAGAAGGCACTAACTCTTAAAAACCTCAGCCAAGAAGTGACATACTCTATTTTGGTCCTTGTCTTTTCTGCACACATTTGGAAATTAACTGCTATGTGACCTGGAAAGGTAAAGGAGAACAGGGAGTGTTTACTGAGCACAAATTGTCTCTGTACCATTCTCATATTACTAAATATACTTAAAAAGCTTACTGTGCAATGCACCAGCATTCATCTATACCATTTGATCCTGAGATAAAGTGCAGGATATATATATATATATATATATATATATATATATATATATATATATATACACACACACACACACACACACACACACACACACACACACACACACAGGTGAAAGACAACTCACGTGTTAACCGTACATGTAAACACTCAGGATCAAGAGCAATAAATTACTCAACCTAACCCCTAGAGTTCCTTTGCCTTTTGGAGGCACCAATCTCATACTGTTAAATGCAAATTAACAGAATGACCAAGTTTACAAAATTTTTTGGGGGGTTTGTTTTGCTCAGATAATATATATGAGAACACACAGACACACACACACACACAAACACACACACACACACACACACACACACACACACACACTTAAACATTGCATGATACATACGTGGAAACCTTACTGGAAACAGCAGAGGAAAAGTGATGTCAAAAATGTAGGGGAAAGCGGTGGGGCAAGGGCAATAAAAAATGCCTAACAAGAAAGTTGAAGGGAAGGCTGTTAGGATTGGATGGACAGGAGGATGGATGGGGGAATGGGAGGAAATGATTAAGATAAACAAAATAAATTAAGTTTGAAAATGTCATAAGGTAACATAATACTTTCAATATTAATTAATAATTTTAAAATAAAATAAAATAATTTAAAAGTGCTAAATGACTATACTTTAAATATAAAATGGAGTTTAGAGGAAACATACATCTTGAGAAGTGGAGTATACACCAAATGAGAGCCCAAGAAGTCATATGTTTTAGAAGCATATAGATGATATACAGATTAATTCTTCCCTATGGCCAAATTTGAATAGAAATGAAAGAGGTAAGTACAAATCTACAATTCATCAGAGAACTGTAGAACACACATTATAACTTTATTTCAATGTTATCTATAGATTGCAACATGGGATTTAAATATTGCTATCACATAGTGTACAGACATACATGAGGGCAAAATACCCATGTACATAAAAAATGCAAAATTAAAATTAAATGGAGCAGAGACATGATTCTGTTTTGTTCTTCATATTATGGATTTATTTGCAATACATACATATATATGCTTCAGATCTTCATTCGCCCCCTTCTCTAATAAGCCAGTTAAACAAGGCTGATAATTCCTAGTAAAATAGAAGCAGTATTAAAAGGGCCTGAGGGGGCAGATAGACTAGATAGTTATGTATGAATGGAGGAGATGACTCGAACTGGAGGAAAGCCGGGGAGAAGGAGGGAAGAATAGTGCAAGTGAGGGAATACTGAGGGAGACAGCTAAAACTGAGGGGCATTTGAATGGTAGTTTGAAAACTTAATACAGGAAAGACTTTGTAAAATGTGTATATATATACATAGATGACAGTGATCTAAATGAAATCGACAAATAATAAGGTTGACAGGGCATAGCTATACTAGACATTTCTTATTACCAAATGAAGTTTCCAGTACTCATTTTGTAATACATCTAATTGAGCTTTTGGCCAAAAAGGGTCCTATGGGAAGCCCTAAATAACCCCGGATGTTGCCAAGACTATAGGTTGCTCTTCATAAACTGACAACAAGGACACATTGTTGAAGACAACACCTACACAACTCATTTAACATGGAGAAATCCAGCTGATGCCTACGGAAAGCCTTCACCCCTATGTGTTAATGTCTTTGGTACAGGCAGGTACTATGCACACCATCAGAATAGCCACAAACCCTTTGTCCTCCCTTTGATCTACAGTGGTGTCCTGCCTGCAAGATATGCTTGAGCAATGATGACATAAAGGTTTTGGTAGGAGCCAACAAATACATGATTTAACATAAGCCACCCCTTCCCTAGGAGATGGAACACAGTAGACACTGCTTAAGTGACCAATAATTCTGTATTTGCTCCTACCTGCTACAGGAAATACCAGTACCTTGCACATCCATCATCAGAGAAGCTTCTTCCTGTAGCAGATGGGAACAAATACAGAGACTAACAGTCAGAATTACACACACACACACACACACACACACACAGAGAGAGAGAGAGAGAGAGAGAGAGAGAGACAGAGAGAGACAGAGAGAGACAGAGAGACAGAGAGACAGAGAGAGACAGAGAGAGAGAAAAAGACAGAGAGAGAAAGACAGAGAGACAGAGACAGAAACAGAGAGAGAAACCAAGAGAGAGACACACAGAGACGGAGACAGAGAAACATTGGAACACTCAGCTCTAAATGAAATATCTCCATAAAATCCTTCCCTTCAGTGCTTGTAGGTATAGATGTGTGCATTGATTGACTTGTTCTTCTCATGGGTTCATGGTAGAGGATAGTTTATTTTTTGGGTCTGTAAAATAAATCTAGAACTTTTCAGCCTCTGAAACTTACTGCTGACTGAGGTCACTCTGACTAAATGTTTTCTGAACTCCAAACTATAAACCATAAACAGTCTGCTCCTGATTCTCTGTTTTCCCTTTTAGCTTATTCTGGACTGCTTCTGCTCTTCTCTACTTCTCCTTCTTAACTGAACTGTCTGTGAGCCAACTGCACTCAGACTGCATGACTGAACTAACTCTCTGCTTCTCTTTGAGCTCTGCTTTATGTCTGCTTCTTCTCTGTTTCTACCTTGCTTCTGTCTTAGGAATTAAAGGCATATACTCACTCTGTACTTCCCTATGCCTCTAATTTTCTGCTTCTCAGTAGATTAGCATGTTGTGACTCAATCTCCTTGCATTCTTTCAATCTCTACTGCTTCTCCCTTAACTCTGAACTGACTGTGATCTCTGAACTGAGAACCATGAACTGAGAGCCTTGAACTAAGGGCCATAAACCTACTTCTGAACTTACTGCTTCCTTTTACATCCTGAAAGCTGGTATTAAAAGCATGTGCCACCATTGGCTTCTGAGTTGTGTTGCATAAAGGTGTGTGCTGCATTCCAGCTGAACCACATAGGCCTTGAATGTGATCCTTTCCCAGAGCAGCCATGTTGCTAAATTGAACGATTAAATATTCCTCTACAAGTGCTCAGTGAAATCTCAGAAAGAAAGTGCAGAGTGTCCTTTGAGTTTACATCATTATGTCCAGTTTGCTATTTAAATCGGACACCTGACTAAATGAAAAGTAGATCTCATCTCTGTATTTATCCCTGTTTCATGTGCATTTTCTGGCCTCTCTCCTTCTGTTTGTTTATTTTGCCCTATTCCAAGGTATCAGTTTTTATTATGCTGTTGTTTTACTTTATGCTATGTTATTAGCTATTAGCAGCCCATTTTTTTCTAATTAGAGAAATAAAGGAGATGGACCCAGATGAGAGGGGAGGAGGGAAAGTACTAAGATAGTAGAGGAAGGGACAACTGAATTCAGGATATAGAATATATGGTTTGAATAGTGGTGTCCCTTTAAAATTCATGTTAGAAACTCATCACTATAAGAACTTGATATAGTGGAATATTCCTGTAATCCAAACATTTCCAATATTGTTAGAAAAGTTTTCAAAAATTCAAAGTCAGTGTGAACTACAGAGCTTATTATCAAGGTATCCTGAGATACATAATAACCTTCCACGTTAAAAAAATAAAGTTAGAAGTTGGTAAAAAGTCAGTGCCTATGTAGTGGTGAAACCTACTGCATAGGAGTACCTGAGTAAATGTTTGTGAGGAACCTAGTCACATTCTGTGATAAAGTGCTGTCCCAAGAATACAGCATGTACCTAAGGCAGAAAATCTTCCACAGGCATTAGTACTGCTTATGCTTTAGTGTCTGACTTCCTACTCTTTGAACTGTGAGAATAAATTCATATTCTTTGCATACTCCCTCGTGTAAGGTATTTTATTACATGAGTCCAATGAACAAAGACAGGAAATTAGAGTATATTTATTTGTGTTGAAAATGAAAACTCATTCTTACAAATATCTATGCATTTAAGATTTGTCTGTTGGTATGAAAATGTTTCCTCACTGAGCTTTTGCATGTTTTCACAAACCTTTAAGTAGAGCAGAACAAAAGGATAGATAGCAGAGACATGTATCGTGAAACAGTTATCATTTCTGTAGATTTTTGATCTGAGACATTACTTGAGCCTCATTATGTGAGGCATGGTTCCTGATTTAGCGGCTGAAGTTGCCAATGTCAGGTAAATACATTTTAAACCAACAGCATAACACATGCCTTGCTGATTTAAATGTTGATGACAAGAACTTGGATCAAGAACAATAATGTTCATTTCCATTTTTATGTTTTAGAAAATAGTGAGTTCAGGTAGTGCCTTGGGAAAGCTACTGCTTTGAGTAGAGAAATGACAGGAATAACACCCATCAAAGGGCTGACATTTTTTTTCAGAGGGTACTATAATTGTGAAAGCTACACAATCACTCAGGAAGGTAAATGAAGTCTATATGACATGACATTTTATGTGACACAAAAATAATTGGTAAATTCTAGATGATTAACTCCAAGATGTATTATGAACATGTGAGATACAAACTTGTTTATGTTAACACTACCTATTATGAGTTAAAAATAACAGAGAAATTGACTGTGGATATTGGTTATAATTCTAAGAAAATATTTCTGAAAGTATGAAGAATAATGTATATATCATGTTATTCAACTATATGTAATTATTTTTAATGATATGCAGATTTGAAATTAAAATTGGATCAACATGACATACTGTTACAGTGTTATGATGCAACACTAGTAGAATGAATATCTTATGTATGAATGTCCTTCCTTTTGATTTTCAGATAATTTTTTGAGTTTCACTGACTGCAATAGTTACTTTTCTCGGTTCCATGATGAAATTCATGACATAGAAACGTAAAGTCAGAAAAGTTTATTTTGGCTTACAATTTGATCATTCAGTCATTCGTGGATTGAGAATCATGGAGGCAGGTACACAAGGCAGTTTGTCATAATGAGTAAACAGTCATGAAGAAAAGTACAAATGATTTTGTTCAGCAAGCTTTCCTGCTTTATTGAGTCCAAGAAGCCAGCCAGCATGTGGAATGATCTCACCCACAATTAGGATGAGTCTTTTCACATCAATTTACCTAACTTAGAAACTCCCTTGCAGACATGTGCATGTTCATATCTAAGGTGATTCCATATCCTATTAAACTGATCACTGGTTCTGATATCACAGTAGACTGTACAGTTTATCTTCTCTTGTTTTTATGAAGGGGAACTTTAAGCACTGAAATTTATAATTAAATTGTAGTTTTGACTCAGCATCAGTGTCATTAAGGTTTCCACAGGTCTTACCTACATTTGTTAGAACTTCATTAGTGAAACTGACTGCAATACAACAAGCAGTGTTTTAGCATTCAAACTTATGATAGTGAAACGAAAGCAATCAACATGCGCACTTAGATAGGAATGATAAACTTAGTGTCACTTTCTTATTATCAATATAATGATATATATATATGTATATATATATATATATATATATATATATATATATATATATATATATATATATATATATATATATCAAGTTGCTATGGAGGTAGCTCCTTAGTTAAGGTATGTGTTGCTCAAGCAAGAAAATAGAATTTTGAATCCCAGCAAAACCACACAATGGCTTGTAAGCACTGAATTTTTGCCTGTAATTCTAGCCTCTGATAATGAATACAGATACAGGGATAACAGTGCTTAAAAAGAGTTCCTGAATTGGAGAGCCCTGGGTTTGATTGCCAGACTCAGATTCAAAGGAACAAGACAGAACCATGATCCAGGAAAATTCCTGGAAAATCCAGGGCTTCCTTGAGTATGTACACACAGGTATATATGGGCCCTGATACATGGGCATCCACAACATGCAAACATGCATACACACATAAAATATATGAAGAATAGAAGAAAAATACAAATCAAATTATGTGCAAAGCAGAGAATTCAGCAAATTTGAAATTTATTAACTATTGCAATTTTGTAAAATGCAGCAATTTTTAAAAGTATAATGTATTCTTACTTTGCTAGTACAGAAGAAATATGTTTTCTATAAACATTTCCCTATGTTTCAAATATTTGTGTGACTAGATGTTGTGATAAATGCTACTTCATTAATAATGCAAATTATTGCAAAAGTTAAGTAGAAGAGCAATGCGGGAGACAGAAATGACATAAAACAATATATTCAGGTCTCTGTACACAAGCACAGGGAGGCATGCACACATGACTACACCACATATTTACATACCACCACACATAATAGTAACAATGCTCACACATATATGAATTTAAAAATTTTATTTGATTCTGGATAAAACACAAAATAAGAGTTTTATTTTGTTCTTTGTAATGTAATAGCATTAAAAAGAGAAATTTTAAGTGATTTCTGCAATGTCATTGCATATTTGTACATTCTTTTATTTGTTCATCCAAACCTTTTAATGTGGTTCTGAAAATAACATATTTATCTAACTGTTGTAAGCATGTAGGGCTTACAATGAAGAATCAATAACTTTCATAAATTTCAATGATTGTAATTTATTTAGTATGGAGAATCAGATACAAAAGCATCAAAGAAAGTTGTGTTATACAAAATCTCAAGACATTTAGAGTAAGAAATAATTTAGTCTGTTATTAACATTGCAGATGGAGTTCCAGGAGCACATTACTAAGGTGAAACTTGAAGGATGGATGGGGAATAGTGGGGAGGAGTAGATGGAATGGGCATTATTAGTACACACAAATCCAGGTACAAAACACAGGAGATAGAGAGCAAATTATGAGTGTTCGAAATACTAATTTGACTGCTGCACATTGAGGGGGCAACAAAACAATCTGACCTCAGAAAATCATATTTACTGGGAGACCATTAGTTACCTTCTTTTTATGCCATCTCGTTATAGAGTTAATCATTTTAGAATTAATTTATTCATTTTCCTTTGTCCTATCCATATTGGATTTTCTTCTTTTAAGCCTGTTAAATTTCAATACTGTTGAAATTGTGTATAATACTCAAAAAATGATAACTTTCACATGAATACATTGATTTCTTCCATATGTTCATTCTGTCATTTCTGATTTATATCTTATGACTTATATATAGTGATGTGTGTTTAATACTCAATATAACATGCAATATCATTTTTACCAACTGCTATGTAGAAGAGTGACAATAGCTAACGTACTGTATATAATGGATGATCAGTCAAACATGTAGAGTAAAATGATTCCTAGACTTGGATGCCATTAACAACCACATAATGCTACAGAGAAGCACAAATTAACAATCCCAAATTATGATACTCATGCTCAACATTTATACTCCATACACCCTCTTTCAGCTGTTTTATCTAGTGATTTACATTCATTATGCTTCAAAATGTCACTATTGCCAGCCATTCCTCATTGGTACAGGTATACTAACAATGGAATTAATGGATTTAGTAGCAATGTATTTCTTTAAACTCTGTGAGAGTATAAAAATAATATTCATATAAGACTATTCTTCTCCTCATGGTTTTCAAATGCCATCTAATACATGATCCCACATTATAGAGGACAAACTGCTACAAAAGTTAAATTACAGGTCTATTATTTTGAATTTTGTGTCATTTATTTCTGTAATTCACATTATATCTTAATTACATTATTGCTAATTACCCAGAAAAAATATTGCTGTAAGGATGCCCCTAATAATCATCACTTCTACAACTTAGATGCTGTAAATAATGGATAAAACCTATGAAACCATCCAGAATACAAAAACAAATGACAGGGTCTATGACCTGAAGCATGCATTATAAGAAGCAAGGTTAGCTATATGATAATGACTTCCCTAAAACTTTAAATCCTAATGAGAAATTTAATTGTAAAATTTAAAATTCTACGGAAAGCTGTATTTGAGCATCAATTATATATATATATATATATATATATATATATATATATATAGAGAGAGAGAGAGAGAGAGAGAGAGAGAGACAGAGAGAGACAGAGAGAGACAGAGAGAGACAGAGACAGAGACAGAGAGTGTATGTGTGTGTCACATATGCACATGTGTGTGTGATGAGAAGACTTGATACATCAGTAATTCCTTTACTATAAAATGAAAAGTTTACTTAAATTATTTCATACAATATATTTTGATGATGTGTTTTTCTTTTTTTTAAATTCTCCTGTGTCTTCCTATATTCCACCCACTCACTTTATGTCTCCTCTTTTTCTCTTTGAAAAAAAAAAAAAGAAAAATACTAGAAAAAACTAAAGTAAAAACAAATAAAATACTAATAAGACAAAAAAAACCAAGTAGAATGAAACAAAGTAAAAAAATAAAAATAAAAATAAAAACCTAATATATTTGCTTTGTATTTGCTAACCATTCCTGTGAAGGGACCTGCCCTGCAGTATGGTTGACATACTCAGTCATACTCCACTGGGAGAAAAACTGAGTTTTCTTTTTGTGAGCAGATATCCAGTATAGGTATCATTTGAATTAGGGCTTGGACCCTGTCCACTTCCTGCTCTTGGCACTAGGACCTATCTGTTTTGAACCTGTTTAGATCTTATGTATGTTGCAATAGTCTCTGAGAATTGATATGTATATCAGTCTTGTTGTACATGGGAGAAATTATTTCTTTGGAATCATTTATCTCCTATGGGATTTATAATACTTCCATCTCCTCTTCCACAAAGATTCTTGAGGCAAGAGTGAAGGGTTTTGATGAATATATCTCTTTTATGACTGAGTGCTCTAAAATCTCTCACCCTCTACACATTTCCCAGATGTGTGTCACCATGTTAGTTCCCATCTACTGCAGGAAGAAACTTTTGTGATTTGGGTTGAATGAGGCAATGATTTATGACATTGGGAATCATTTTATTGCTATGTTGTTTTGGTTTATTTTTAGCCGAATAATAGTTTTATGTATTCTTCTAGGTCCATGACCTATCTAGAAGTGTCAAATAAGGGTTCCATCTCATATATTAGTGATTGGTTACTCCTATAACTTTTTTGCCACTATTGTACGAAAATATCTTAGAGGCATAGTTCTTCTGTAGGTTTCAGAGTTGGTAACTGTGTGATAGTGATGATTACCTTTTCATCCAATATGGTGAATTCTATCTTCCAGCATCAAAAATGCTTGTCAGGAGAGGTGAAGCCTTAAGTTATGCATCAGTTTCACTTTTCTCTGTTTAACTATGTGAATAATTATTGTCTTCATCAATAGAGTCTCATCATCATGCTGTGAAGAGCAAGCATTAACCTTGGCCCTAGGCTGAGATGTTTGTGGAGGTGGGTCTGAGGGGAAAAGAGGCTTACCAATTACACATGTGATAAATGATTAGTGTCTTAAATGAAGAAGGAACTAAGGAAACTGAAAATCAACAAAGTAAATAACTCAATTAAAAATCATGTACATAACTTAAGCAGTGTGGTTGTTTGAGTAAAATGTCCTCCATTGTCTTTTTGGAAATGGCACTATTAGGGAATATGGCCTTGTTGGAGCAATTGTGTCCTTAATGAGGGAAGTGTGTCTCTGGGGGAAGGCTTTAAGGGTTCAGATGCTCAAACCAGGACTCGTGGCTGACACTCTCTTGCTACTGCCTGCAATCTTCTTCTCTAGCATCATGACAATCAGCATGCTGCTGTGCTTTTTGCCATTATGACAATGGAGTAAACCTTTGAACTGTAAGCCAGCCCCAATTAAATGCTTTCTTTTATAAGAGATAAGAGTTGCTGAGGTCATGTTGTCTTTTCACAGACATAAAATCCAAACTAAGACAAGAAGAGATTTCTCAAATTGATGAAACACAAATGACTGGAGAAAAAAAAAAATCACAAAGAAGTGTTCAACATCCATAGCCATGAGGGAAATGCAAATTAAAACTACTTTGAGATTTCATCCTACTCCAGTCAGAATGACAAAGATCAATAAAACAAATGACAGTACATGCTGGCAGTGATGTAGGGAAAATGGATAACTTATTCATTGCTAGAGGGAGTACAAACTGGTACAACCTCTATGGAAATCAGTGTGGTGGTTCCTTTGAGAGTTGGGAATAGATACCCCAAGATGTAGGATATCATTCATAGGCTTATATTCGGAGAACTCTGTTCCGTACTACAGAGAAACTTGGTCATCCATTTTATTCATAATGGCCAGAAATTGAAAACAGAATAGAAGTGGCTGTCAACCAATTAATGGGTAAATGAAGATCTTTTAAAATCACAATGACTTAGCATGTTTAAAGCTGTAATAAAGACTTCTAAAAATTACAAAATGCTTATAATGGTCACATTTCAGGACATATTTATATATATTCTGAGAGATGATTATTAATTTGATATATTCCTTTAATCTGACAATGATTTCATCATTTTGAGATATAATTGAAATATGTAAAATCAGTGTGAAAGATACATCTAAAATATAAAACTTTATGGGGGTTATTGAAGTACAATTATTGTAAATAATTTTAAACATGAGTAAATTCCAAGTTAGATGTCTCATAAATGTGAACATGAAAGACTTTACTACATGCAAATAGTTTTTCTAGAATTGAGCCTCCTAATTAATTATTCAACACAATTACATACAAATGATAGCAAATGTACTGAGCAGGTTGTATTTATATACTTATGCAATTATATATGACAATAACAAAGAAAATCAGGCCATGAATTTTAAAAGGCATATACAGGAGATGGGATGCCATGAAGACAGGAGATAAAAACTGTGAAATGATGCAATCATATTTTAATTAGAAAATAAAAATGGAAAACAGAAAATTTGAACAAGTGTATTTACTAGCAAATTCATAAGAAATTCTACACTATAATTTTTAATGGAAATATTAACAATCTCAGTTAAAGAAGTAAATATGAATAGATCATTATGATTGAACCATGATATGGAAAATTAGAAATGATGATACTGAGCAAATCTATCCTCAAGGTATATCCTGGACCAAACGTCACCACCCTTAAATATGTTTGTATTTCAATATTCACAGATGTATACACTCTATACACACACACACAGACACACACACACACACACACAACTGGAAGTAGGTACCCAAAAGATTACCTACTTTTTTGTGCTTTTTAATATTAGTATTTACAAATTTTTAAGTGGCATTTAATAATTTCAATAAATTTCATGTCAAAACAAAAACGTGATTATTTCTAAATTCTTTCAAATATGAATTCCATGACAATTTTTATTCACTCATTTTCTACATCATCCTGCTAGAATCATGCTTCTTGATCACTGGAAATAGAAACATCTAAAGCAATTTTCTTAGTAATTAAATAACATTTTCTTTTTGAATGTTGTTAGTTTTGTTACCTAGAAAGCTGGAATCTCATAGATACTGCAGTAATGAGTTGATTTTCATTGCAAACTTGATTCACACCATCATTATACTGAGTTTCTTGACCTTCTCCTTGTGTTTATTTTCTCATTTTACTCTTTTTACTCCACTCAAATTCATTAGAACACTTGCAGTACACTGCTTGGTTATCATGGAAATAAGAACATAGACTTTAGTTTAGTCTATAAAAATCGCACCAAACAAGAGGTATAGGAAGGAATATTTATTCATTTATATATTTGATGAACATACAGCAAATTTTCATGAATTAATATAGTTGCATTAATTTTATTTCTGTTTCTGTAAAAAGCACCATGACTACAAATATCTAGGAGAGTAAAAGTATATTTCAACTTATATTTTCAAGTCATAATTCATCATTCATGGAAGTCAGGGCAGGAATTAAGACAATTTACTCTTTAATGGCTCAATCTCTGTCTCACTCAACTAGAATACAGGACAGGACCATGTGCCTGGGCATGACACTGTTCACAGTAGTCTGACCCTTCCTGCATGCATTAGCAATCATGACAATGTCCCAGAACTACACACACACAGACCAACTTGTCATCAGTAGATCCATAGTTGAAGTTCCCCCTTCTCAGATGAATCTACGATGCATTATCTTGACAATAAAGAAATAGCCAGAGCAATAATCTTAAAATCAAAAGCCAATTATTTGTGAATATCATTGTTTATTAAAACACCAATCCTCAGTGAAAACCAAATATATTTTTATTACTTTTTAAACTAACAGTATTGGTGATAAAAATGGGAAATAAAATTTATAGAGTTGGATAATGAACTAGACATGAAAAGGAATGGGAATATTTAATTGAAAAGAATAAAAATTACCTTAGGTTGATATATAAAAGTTGAACTGTCCCTTGAGAGATAAATATATGAGTAGCTAATTGCATATTCAGTGCCCTTGGTCATAATCTCCTTATTAAAATAATGAACTTATTGCAAAATATTTCAGTTAATTAAAATAATTATGACATTACCAACATTCTTGCTTTACATTTGAAAAATTGTAGAGGGTTTTTTAAATTACCTATGAGATTTTGTATGTGCTAAAATTACAATTACAGTAAAAGAGTGGAACAAAATTCAAAAAGCCATTTTTTACTTTTATTAATTTATTTGTTTAGCTACAAAAACTAGTTTATTTTCTCAGTAATTAACATTTTACCTTAAAATCTCAAATAAAAAGTTATAATTTTTGAATGATTTATATCATTCAAAATAGCTACTATTCTATTATTTCTATTATGTTGTCATCAGATTATTAAAATATTTAACCTTATCCACACTACTCTACAATTTTTTTTCCATCTGGGTAAAGATGAGTTCTCATTCTTAATTCATATTTTAACTTCATTTAATCTTTCCAAGTTCTACTCTAAAATCACCTTAATAGAATGCATACTGAAATTTATAATTTAACATGTGGATAAAGCATGAATATACATATTAATGGTATTCTAAATTCCATTAAAATTAACAAATAACTTATAGACTAATTGTAAAATATAAATCTTCAAGGTTTCTAGATTGTGTTACAGAATAAAATAGAAAATGCAAATTACAATTATTTACATAAATATTTGTTAATGTTGTCCTGCCAGGAGTCAAATACAGGTCATTGTGTATGATAGGCAAGTATTCAAAAACACAATTACATGTATAGACTGATATTGTTTCATGGGTTTTGTTTCTATTTTTTCTAGTATCATGGGTAACACATTCTCATTTTCAAATATAATTCCAATTGACTAAGCCTGGGATTGTATGTATGTGCACCATGCCTGGTTTCCATCTTTGGGGAGGTGTTATGTGGGGTTGTCCTAGAGCCAAGGGGCAGTTAAAGTGACCTTTGAACCCCAGAATTCTCACCATGAGAGCTGAAGGCATTCAACTGCTCCCCTTTCCTTCTCTGACAAATCCAGCTAATTCCAATGTTGTAATGTTTCATAGCATGCCACTGATAAAGGACTGTGACCTGGTTGGTGCTTATTTGATTGCTACAGCTGGGAAGCCTTGAGCTGGGCCCATTTCCTGATAAGGTGCCTTCCTCTTGCTCCTGTGAGACCACTCCCCATGCCAAAGAGGTTCCTCCAGACAATGACAATATGACTACCTAGGTCCAGTTTTGTATCTCCCACATGCAAATGGAGATGCCACATTATCAGTGCCATAACCAATGACCCTTCCCTCTACCCTATAAATGTGAACACCCTTGCTTCAATAAATTGAGCTGTTTCACTGAAAAAATCTCCCTGGAGGTCTGTTTCCTAGGTCAATCAGTCCCTGACAGAAGAACTGTCTGAACCCAGGGACCTGCCCTGACCTCTCTTCCTCAGAGCTTAGCCAGTGGCCAATGTCTTAGCTACCACCCAGGGAGGAGAGCAGACAAAAGAGACCACAGGGTTATATTGTAGCTATAACTCTGAAGAGTCATTCATAAAAATAATTAATAAGCTGGAATTTATTAAAAAGAAAATGTTCTACTCTGGTGAAATATGTTAAAAAAATGAGCAATTTAGTTGGATAAAATATTCACCAATGTCTAAAACAAGACTTAGTTTCAGAATATGTAAAGAACATTGAGAAATTAAACAATCAAAAAACCACTAACAATTTTAATAATGACCAAAGTGTAGAGGAACAATTGATCCCTAATCCAGTAGTGTGGCTGCTCTGGGAAAGGATCACCTTCAAGGGCCAGTGTGATCAACATTTGATCTTAGATCGACAAGCATGGCTGCTCAAGAGCTGAAAGATTTAGGCTAATCCTGTCATCTGTTTGTGCTAATGCTAAATGAAAGGGAATTCTGTGATTCTTTTCCAGTGACTAACATAAAGATATGAGGAAGACCCCATTGTAGCCATTGGTTTGGGGCAAAAGGCAGCTTGTTTTTTGCTAATTTAATCCCAGATCCTTAGAGGATTCAGCCTCTGTACCACCTAATATTAATTCTAGAAATGGAAGGCTTCAGCCTCCTTACAATCTAATCTTCAAGATACAGGCTTGGAACATTTCAGCCTCCAAGACTTACTGCTGACTGACTCACTCTGACTAGATTTTTTTTTAACTAAGAGCTGTATTGAACTTAACTGACTTTTCTGATTGACTGATTGACTTCACTCACTTTCTGGCTCAAACTCTTCTCCAAACTGCTGAATCAAACTGACCTTCTGAGTCAACTGACTGTTTCTGAGTGAACTCTTCTGAGTTTGGCTGACTCTTGCTGACTCCAAAGCAAGTTCTCTGACTGAACTTTTCTTCTAGGCTTTAATTGACTCTCAGTGTTAGCTGAGTCTTTCTCCCAAACTCACTCTCCTTCTGCTGAACTGTCTCTGTGTCTCATCTGACTGATTCTCTTTTCAGACTGACTGATTCCCAATTGCAGACTGACTCAGGGTATCTGCCTCAGACTATCTCATACTGCCTGAATTTCTAGAATGAGAGTTGGGTATGTCTTTTCTCTGACTGACTGCTAACTCTTCCTCTCATTTGTTACTTTGCCTGTTTTTCACTCTGATTCATCTCAGATGTTTTTCCTGTTTGACACTGGTTCCTTCTGAGCTATGTTTCCTGTCTTTGCTTCCTCCTCTGCTTCTATTTGCTTCTGTCTTGGGGATTAAAGGTGAGAGCTACCACTGCCTTCTGAATGCTGGGATTAAAGGAATGTACTAACATTCTTTCTACTCTAAAGCAGCCAGGCTGCCAGATTAAATGATTAAATGTCCTTCTATACTCCACATCTCTATGTCTGACCTTGCCCTAGTAGCAGCAAGCTTGACTGGCCTGGTATTTGAGAAGAGATTATAGGATTCTCTTCATTAATGCAAAATAAGAATTTGTATCTGAAGGCAACTTAGCACATGCTTTTAAATCCAACTCATAAAGTAATGATGACACATGCCTTCAAACCCAACTCTTAGAATATAAGAGGAACAATCAGTAAGAGTGAAGAGAGAAGGATAAGGAGAAGCAAGGTAGAAGAAAAGGTAGAAGCTGAATGAGAAGCAAGAGAGTCAGAAGAGGAGATTGAAAAAGCAGGCATGTGGAGAAGAGGCTGTGTAGAAGGCAGCTAGTCAGAGTTTAGTTCAATCTTGGAGGCTGAAGCCCTCTAAGTCCAGGCTTGAATATTGAAGTTTGCATCTTGAAGACTATATCTTGTTCTTCCTTGAACTCCCAGGAAGAAAAAGTATTTTTACACTGAAGATCGTTTTTTTTTTTTTTTTTTTTTGGTTTGGTTTTTGGTTTTTGGACAGAGTTTCTCTGTTGTAACTCTGGCTGCCCTGTACTGGAACACACTCTGTAGACCAGGCTGGCTTGAACTCATAGATATCCGCAATCCTCTGAAACCTGAATGCTTGGATTAATGATGTGTGCCACCAACTGCTCCAGACATACACCAAAGATTTTAACAAGCATCTTATCAAAAAGCTGAACAGATAACAAATATATCTATAAAAGATATTCTGCACTGTAAGATCTTAGGCAAAAGCCACAGGAAAATGCACCATACACTAATGAGAGTGGCTAAAAATCAGAAAACTGACAAAAAACTATGGTTTACCATGTAGGGCAAAGATGATCCTCTTTCATCTTCCCAGTTGGTAGGCTCTCATAAGAATGGAAAAACTTTCAGTACCTGCTTCAAATTAAACTTGTTTTTGAGAATTTCATACATCAATACTCTATTTTCATCATTTATACCTCTCTAGCTTTTCCATACAATCCTTAATCCTCCCACGATTCTCTCATTCCCTCTCAAATTCCTGGTACATTTTAAATCCTACACACACACACACACACACACACACATACAAACACACACAAATATATAAATGTATATAAATATATGGAATATGAAATATTAAATAATACTACTTGGAATTGTCTAAACTATCAAGCATCCTGTCCCTGGAGAAAAATTATTCTCAGCAGACACTAGTTGTCTGTAGCTCTTTCTCTAGGAAAAAAGACCTTGTGAAATTTCTTTACCCACACTGGCATGTAAATTGGTTTTCTCATGTAAGTCTTGTTTAGGGCCCATATTGTTTGAGATTTCATGAGTGAAGCTTTCCTGTCTCTGCACCTTATCTCATCTCCTATGTACCGAAAATCATCCTAAAAAATACATCTTTGTGGTGCAATATTTCTTGTTATATCATAAAATAAACTTAAGTATACTTATAATCACCATTAATTTTAGATACTGATGTTTTAAAGTAAGAATGATTTGGCTTTTTTAATGTTTGAGAATTATTTGTATATGTTTCATTGGTTGAAAAACATTTTATACAATTTTACAGGAAGTAAAATATTTTCTACAGGGATTTAATAGCAATAAAAATATAACATATCTTCATCTGCACAGTTTTGACTACACAGAGGTTTGGTTCATGATAACAAATACACTCTAACAAATTGTTTTCATATGATCATAAATTGTAAATTGACACTCTTCTCGAATGTATATTCCTAGTATGTCTATTAAAAAGAAGTGTTTGGAAATCAAGTTTGGAAATAAGAATTGTCCCCAAAACACAAGAAAATATTATAAAACATATCTTTAGTCATAGTCATCCATACTTCACAATTTTTTTTATCTTCTATAGTTTCTTGGTTTGTGTTTCCAGGCCACATTTCATCTCAGAGAAAATGACTTGCCATGCACCCTGTCTACTGTTTAATAAATAGGTGAGCATATAATGACTTCAGACAGGTTATGGCTCATATATTGCTAAAGGAGAGGCAGATGGAACTGTAATATTTTTATTTTTCTATTTCTGCTGATGGAAAACATTGGTGAGAATGTTGAGTTATCACTGAATCATTAAACAAAGCCATTGCTTCTGTAATGTTTTATTCTGCTTTCATGATGTTGGTTTGGCTATGTTGTGATCAGAGACACTTAAAATTAAAAGACAGATGTAAAGAAGCTTAGGTAATTCACCTTTATAATCCTGAGTACTTGAGATCCTGAAAAAGGTCAATGTCATCTCTGGCAAGGTATTGGAAACCTGTCTGTTTTATGGGAAGTGTCTAGAAAAACAGTAGTAGTTACCTAGCTTTGCATGCAAAGATCTCTGGGATCAATCCCTAGTACGACAATAAACAAATTCAATGTTACATATACACATTCACAAATAAAAGGTTTAAGGAATACCACAGATAAAATAATTTTAGTTTGCCATAGTTTAAAGGGCATGAAAGGAATATAGCCTAGAGATGATTTTTAATATCATATTTGGACACTTGATATGCTTTTTATGTAATTGTCAGAAGAACTGTACCAATAAAATGAGAAATACAAAATTAAGGAAAGAGAGTGTAGGAACATGACAAAAGTAGAATGGACAGAAAAGGAGACATGTACATATTCTTAGGCATGTGTGTCTGGTTATGGTTATAGGAATGAAGTTCTTGTAGGGAATTTTGATAGCTGTCATCAATAGTGAATTGAGAAGTAAATACAACTAATAAATACAGTCCTATAGTGTTCTGGGTACAAATAACATTAATGAGAATTAATACTTTTTAAGTGAATAAGCATATATGCTTATTACAATGCCAGGTTTTGCCAAATGCTACAGTGGCCCAGCCCTCATTTTAAAGTTCTTTAAAGTATCTTGGTAATGCTTTTAAGAACAAATTTTGTTTCCATATCATGTCAGGTAAGAAAGCAGTGACAGAGTAATTTTAGAATATTTTCTCTGAAAGACTGGGAAAAATGAGAGACTAGTGTCCATAGATTGAGATATATAGTTGAGAGGGGAAGGTGAAGATATCAGAGATCCTCACAGTACAGGATGGTTTTCTATGGAAAAGTCTGTTTGTGAGCTGAAACAGTACATATCACAAATTGTGGTATATAATGAGAATTCCCACTTGGGAATAGAGATGGGTATAGTATATATGATATTTTTGGTCTCAGGGAAAGAGGGGTTGTATCTTCTCTGTGGAAATTCATATGCTGAAACACAATTCCTAATGTTACATTATTTAATAAGAAACTATCAAAGTGATTAGATATTACAACCTTTACCCTGGACTTCCAACTTCTGCCACATAATGACTTTTGTGAAGGAATACTTCCTCTGAAATAAAAAGGGCTCAGGAATTTACTAATAAATAGATAGATAGATAATAAGCAACTTGGGTTCTAAATTCAGAGGTTCTACTAGGCCTCTGAACTTGGACTTCCAGCCTCCATATTTGTCCAAAATGTATTTGAATTGTTCATGAGCCTCTGATGTGGACTCAGAACGCCATAGTGAATTTTTATACTAGTCAGAAGAATTGAACTTCAGTTCCTTTAACTTCATTTTTTTTTGGAGGCTCCAGTGTCTGTAATCTTACTTTTCCTTATCCTATTAACTTAGAGCCTGACAGTGCCCAGATTTTCTCAACTCTCAGTCTATTTCTCCAGTGTAGTGAGCTAGGAAGTTTAAAGTTAACTTTTTGGTAATCTTTACATAGTGAAGGGTTTTAAATGATAATGGCTTTAGCTGTGAATGTTTCATTATCTTGGACTTAGTATTAATTAAAAGGTTGATGTGTAGCAGCATTACAGCTTCTAGGGACTAACTGAAATGGCTGTGTTTGTCTTTGGAATTCCATGGATTTGTATTAACAATGTGGAAAGTGTTAAATGAGATATGATACTTCTACTTGTCTGCCAAGAAGCACTCTATCATTTGTTCCATCCAGTTTGTTCTTAATGTGTATAATAAATGTAAAGTACTCTACAGCACATGTAACAATGATTCAAATTTTCAAACACTTGTAAAAGTATTATTTTAAACTATCCTGACTTCCATATTTAGATTATAAATTCTGTTGTATCATGTGAGTCATATTATAAAGAAAAATAACAGAATAAAACCTAAGACCCTGGTTAGTATCTATTCTCTTTTTCTGTTATACACATGATCCAAGTGTCATCAACAGGTTGGTTTTCAGCTCTGGTCTTTCAGATAAGCAGTAGTGGAAAAGCATAGTAATTAAAATCTTAACCAATATCTACTTTCTTTCAATCAAACCACAATCACTGAATTACTTATATATAGTTGAAGAGAGAATACAGAGACTGGATATTTTTTCTGTAATGGAAGGCATACATTTTCTTTCCACCACTTTGTTTCACACTATCTTCACATTGGTACTGTGAATCTGACATTGAACACTTTGTTATTCCTGGGAACGCTTTGCCCTTTCAGTCTTGTCTTTTTTGGAGAATGCTTTCTCTTCTCAAAAGTACGAAGTTTGCTCATCGTTAATGAACAGCACTAAAGGTCATATCTGGAAAACATTTCTGTCTCATGCTGAGAGTCGTGCTTTTATTTTGTTCATTCGACAGGGTGACCTATTGTTTAGGGTCTTTCTGTGTGTATGCCAAACTACTAATTATCAACCTTTATTGTGAGGTACATTTCTATATGTAGAATATAGCACAGTTTCTGGGAATTTTGAGTACGTACTAAATGATTGGGTGGAAGGACTCATTCACCTCCCTAAATATTTCAAATACAGTTATATCTGTAACATATTTCTTATGACTCTAAGTGCTGTGAGAATTTTGAAAAATAATACTCTGAACCTTTTTTGAACTACAAGAAGCATAAAGAGGTGAGAAGTTGCTAAAGATTTTTTTTATTGTATTTATTTGTTTATTGTGTTATTATTGTGGTTATCATCATCGTCATCTATTATATTGTGTGTATGTGTGTATGTATGTATGCATATGTGTGTGCATGTATACAAATGCTCTTACAAATGTTCTAGAGGATCATTGGTTTTCTCACTTCAGGCCACCACAGACTATAATAGATTGAGATGTGACATTTCTAGAGGCAGAGATATAATAAGGTGGCATCTGCCTCTAGCATCTAGATTAAACTTGAAATGACTATAATTGGAAAAGTGAAAGGACTCACTGTATTCCTGAGTGTGGTGTGAAGAGAATGCAGATCTCAATGCACAGGTGAAGGAAAGGATTCTCATCAAGTAACTGAAAAACAAATAAAGAATAGAAAGTTTCCATTCAATTTCTGTCACATTTGTTTTCAAATATAGTCAGTCAAGCCTAGACAAGTAGTGTGTGTGTGTGTTTAGAATAGCATTTTTTTAAATCTCAATGCAGCAATAAAGGTAAAAATAATTGGGTATATAAGATTAAGAAGAGGATAAACTGTAGAGGACTAGCCCTGTATGAAAGCTAAAGTCTCCATTCCAGAGGCTGCATTCAGAAGCCTCTGTGTGGTCTGGACGGAATGTAAACATACCTTTAATCATGTATTCAGAAGGTAATGGTGGTCCACACCACTGATCTCTACTAAAAATAAATAAATAAATAAATAAATAAACAAACAAACAAACAAACAAACAAACAAAATAATAAGAAGTGGAAGCAGACACAGAAAGCAGAACTCAGAAGGAGTCAGTGTCACATAGGAAGTGACTTCTGAGATGAGTCAGAGTAAAGGCAAAGTGACTGATCAGAGGAAGAGTTCAGAGAGTGGGGACATGCCCAACTACCAGGAGAAAAAGCATGCTCTCAGCTCAATTAAAAAGAGTTACATAGGAGAGGCAGTCAGTTGAAGAGTCAGAGTCAGTTGAGGCAGTCAGTAAGAAGAGTCACTTGAGAAGTAGGCTAAAAGATGAGTTGAGCAGCATTTAATAGAATAAATTAAAAAGTTAGAGGAGGAGTTACAAATGCTAAGCCTAGAGTGAGGTACATTGTCAGTTACAGAGGCAGGATGAAGACTGAGAGCTCAGGGAGAGATACAGAGACACAGCAGAGCTCAGCAAAAGCCAAGAACGAAGAGTGAGTTGAATCAGAAGAATAAGTTCAAAAAAAGCTAGTCAGAGTGGTATAATCAGCATTAGCTCTTGGAATGCTAAGGCTAAAGCCTTCTAGGTCAAGGCTAGCAGTTCAAATATTCTAGACTGTGCAAAGGCTGAAGTCTTCCAGTTCAAGGACTAAGACATGATTGCAAAGAGGACAAAGGGCTCCAGGGCTCAAGGACTAGCAATGGTGATGTATTTAGACAAAGAATAAAACATATTTGCTCTGAATCAACATCTTCAGCTACAATAGACAGTTGGAAAATTGCCCCATAAGCAAGGTAAGATGGCAGTTAACTCTTCAGTTAGTCTGTGATCCCTTGAAGCATCCTGTGTATTTCAGAACGTGAGTACTAATAATAACTGTGTTAGAGTTAAGTATTTGAGATTTCATACCTAAATCCTAAATCTCATTCTTCCAGTTTAAATATGAATCTTCAATGAAATATTCTTAAGTTATATCCTAGAGATTTCTTGTCTGGACTTTATTTACCTAAAATGTGCACATAAATTCTAAGAAAATCTAGCTTCAGAAGAATCCTGTATGAAGCTGAAGTATGTTTAAAATTAAATCCATTAAACCCTGAATTAAGTCTCTATTGTACTCATCTCAGAGTAACAAAATATCACAACTGTACTAAATGATGACCACGGTACAATTTTTAATGCATAGAAGCTATGACTAATTCATTGTGGAAGATTTCAACAGAACATGTTATTAACAGACATTACTTATTAGATAATTGTAAATGGATGAATAAACTATACTAAAGTGCACCAAAAGTTTGGTTTGATGGCACTAATTATCATCCCTAATCAGATATCTATTTCTCTGTATCTTAGGAAGGTCTGCATCCAATAATTCAATGTAATAGTATAACTATTTCTCAGTACTTGGAATTTAGAAAAGTACAAACTGGATATGTATTTACTGAATTATTTCTCCAGAATATATTTTCAACAGTTGTTTCATGATATGTGTGAGATAAGTTTTCTGAAACTTTCCTCTATAGAAAATGTTATTCTTTGTGATTATTCATGGTAAATATGTTATTGGAATGATATTAAATAATTTTTGATAACTGCAGAGCAATCACATATGAAATCCTGGAGATAACTTCTTTACATTATTTTTCAAGAAGAAATACTAGTCAAGTCTTTTTTTTTCTTTTTTAATGATGGAATGAGAGAAATTTAAAAAAAATAAGATAATATACTCATCTTTCTTTCTTTTCCCTTGACATTTTTTTCCACTCTACTGGAGCTTACCACACCTTGGCATTCACCTTATAAAGCTATTGATATAAGTATAAGTGGATTATAGGTAAAACCATTTTAGGGTAATTTGTAACACAAGAAGTAATGCACTTACTCAAAATGATTTTGATTGATTAAATTATCATGACTTATGCTCCTATCAATTGCATACAAGAGATTTCTCCTTCATGACCTATGGTGCCTAACTACTCTGTAGTGGGATACCTATAAGGATATAAGGTTTGTGGAGAATTTTAGTACTGATAATCTCATATATGATAATGAAGTACTTCAATCACCAAAAGTGTCCAGATTTATCTTCAATTCATTCTATAGACAGGACAAGATATGACCTGGCAATCCTCCTGCCTCAGATTTTCTAGAAAAGCTGGAATCAAGGGCTTTGACTAAGAATGTTTGATTATACCCTGAAACTTCTTTCATTCATCAGGAACCAGTTATTGTTGAGCCTGTTTCTCATTGGTTCTTCAATAATCATTTCTGAACACCTCTACTATTCCTAGATAAGCATAACTCTGGAGATACAAAGGTCCAATGGAGTTTCATAGGGCACATTATATGTTTAAATCTACCACTGTGCTCAGTTTACTGATTTACTTGAAGCAAAGGTATTCTTATTGTTCCCAAATAGAACCACTCAAAACTTCACAAATGTGTGCTTAAGTCAATAAATATAATTAAAAAGGAAAATTTTCAAAAAAGTTAAAATAATATAATTCCTGAAGCTTTTAACTCCATCATGAATGTTGTCCTTAGAAACAAATAGGTAGCAAAAGAGCCCCATATAAAAGCAGGGGTACCAGGTATTGACCACTCATAACCTACTGAAGTAGCAAAGAAAGGATACTTTCAATATTATTTCATTTTGGAAAAGTTCTTTAAAATTGTAATTCAATTTAACATTTTATAATCAGATCATTATGGATGATCTATATGGGCTCTATATGTAATCAATATCACCAAAAAGAGGGAGGAAAAGGAAGAGGCTAAATAAAGACACGGGAATTAGGTAGCCAGAAGCTGCTGCTTGCTGTTTGTTACCATGATTTGAATTTTCCAAACCCTAGACATATGTAAGAGCAGGCCAGCAAATTTGTCTGAATTTTGTACTGCTATTCTGGAAGAATAAGTTGAGTGTCTCTTTAAATTTCTTTTGTTCATGAACCCTAAAACAGGGTTGTTCTTCCTCACTGTACCATGCACATTCAAATTCCCAGGTAAATTTGAATTGAGCTGTCAACTTATCAACATTATTCTATAGATTACTTTTACATATAATCAACAAATGATTTTTTTCCAAAATTCATTGTTATAAAATTTTTGTGTTATCATACCAAGTTATGTGTTATAATACCACATCAGAATTAAATATGGAGTAGAAATTATCATGCTGTGAATTAAATTAGATAGTGTATCAAAAATCATATCATTTCTATCTACCCAATCCTTTTTTCTTGCATTCCCAATTCCATTCACAATTTTAAAAATTCAAATGAAATACTGTTTTATATCCTGATATATCCTGTCAAAAAGGAACATATTTTATAGAGATCTTAAATTTATAGCAGATACTATGAAAAGAAAGATGATAGTATGAAAGTGACATTAGGATGAACTCACATAATTTTCTACCACTTTCCATTATTCCCCAAAGGAAGAAGACAGAAATACAGGAGACAGAGCAGTTATCCTGATAGCCTAGTTCATGCTGCTTTAGGAATATGAGAACCACTATGTTGAG
The DNA here is from genome assembly GCA_026225945.1 of Cricetomys ansorgei. Lineage (NCBI taxonomy): Eukaryota > Metazoa > Chordata > Mammalia > Rodentia > Nesomyidae > Cricetomys > Cricetomys ansorgei. The sequence goes on from JAMJFZ010000199.1 coordinate 16,199,541, forward strand.
CATGATTGAAAAGTTTGACTGGTATAGTTTGTCTCCAAGCTATGAGAACCTCTTTGTTCTTCAAAGAGTAAATGGTTGAGTTTCAGATAAACACATTGAGTTTTAGAGAATTTTGTTAGGTGCATTATCATGAGATTTAAACAAGGTAGTCAGCATTTGGGCTTGCTTTTAGGATGGTACTAATTGTCTCTTTCTCAGGAAGAACACTTTGGCTAACAATATCTTATTGAAATGAGAAGTAGAAAAGGAACAAATCGTAAGTTTCTGAATAATAACAATTGAATGCTACCCACTACCAGGAATATGAAAGTTACCTAGAAACTGAGAGTTGCCATTTACTTAAGGAGGCACAGAGAAAGAGAGGAGGGATGGGGGGATGATTTCTTGCAGTTGCCTAAAGAATAGGTAGAAAATACTTAGTTATAAAAATTTTAAATGAATGCAAATAAAAAATGGGTTGTGATTAGCTCTGTTACATGTTTATAATTATGGTAATTTTTACTTCAATTTTTAAGTTCTAGCTAATTAATACCTATTTTGATATGTAAGTGTGAAAGATATTCTAAAACTTAAGGAAAGTAATCTATCAGGATATGATAGTAGAATGTATATGATTTACCACTCTACCTTTTCTTAACAGTCTAATCAAGAATTTACTTAGCAAATAAGTGAGTTCAATAGTCTTCAACTCAAGAAGAAGACAGCATGTGGTGGTGACTGCAGTTCTTTTTTGCCACGAAAGGCTTTTAAGGTGTTGCAAAAATGATGATGGTAAAAGTCCTCCCAATTCCCATACTTTTCTCACAATAACATTTTATAATTTCATAAATTTTTCTTTAACTTGAGGTAAAGTGCACTTACTATAAACAACAAAAAGCAAACAATCAAAAATCAAAACAAAAAAAACAAAAACACTAAACAATACATTTTGTTGATTGGCTACAAATATTTGTCAGTTAAAATACACACACACACACACACACACACACACATACACACACACATACATACACACACTAATCTAAGTGTCCATCTCACTTAAGGAATAAAATTTATATCAGAACTTGTGAAGCACTCTCATGAAACTGACACCACAGAGGTAGGATTGTGATTGATTGTAATTCAAGCTGGAGTGACTTAGAGGTGAGCAAAAGGTCTGTCGGTCATGCAACCAAGTCCTAAACATATATAGAATGCCTCAAGTAGTGTGTCAGTCTTGTTATTCATTTCTTGCCATCAAAGTCAGTAAAGGTTGCTCTTCTGCCTAAGTTTCTCAAAAAGCTCCAGTGTCTTGACATTCTGATTCCTCTGATTTAAACGACAAAGGTGATCTCTAAGCTCTTGCTGAACACATGTGATAGTAGGTGGTCTAGACAGAGCAGCATATGGAAAACAACCACCTGAAACTGATGCCACATAATAGCAAGCTTACTCTTTGTTTTGTTTTTTTTATTTTGTACTATTTGAGACAAAGCTTCTCTGTTGTAACTCTTGCTATCCTGGAACTCATTCTGTAGACCAGGCTGGTCTGGAACTCACAGAGAACCCCCTGCCACTGCCTGCTGAGTGCTGTGATTAAAGGCCTGCACCACCACTACGTGGCTGTATTTGTATTTTTGTTTTTGTATTCTTTTCTTGATAATCAATACCAGCTGTATCTCAAAATAATAGCAATCCTTCAATAGAATTAAAATAACTAGAGTAGTTAAAAGTTCTGAAATAAATATGATTTTATATTTAACCTTAATTAAAATGTGGCTGACACAAAATGAAAATTTTGCTAAAGTGAAGTATGTAACTGAGTAAGATTGCCAAGGGAATATTAACGATTTATTTTTCAAATACTTTGTCAAAGAATATTCAGTTCTGAAATGTTAATTCATTTGCAAATTTTCTTTCAACCTCATACAGTTATTTTTACATGGGAGGGAATTTGAAGTGCAGAAAATTTTCTGCTTAATTACTTTGAATTAATGATACCTTGGCAAGTTTGAAGATCAATATCAAGAGTAAGAGGATGAAAAAATAAGCATAACTTGAACAATCACTTGATAGTCTGTTTACAAACCAAGGAACAATCCTACTAAAATGATCAAAAGAAGAAGAAAAGGTGTCTCAGTGGGAAATAAAATGCCTCTGTGTTCCTGGAAATAAACCCAGGGCAGGACTACACAATCACAAATGACAGCCAGTACTACTTTTTTATTTTTTATATCTTCTATGTTCCAGGGTTTGAGTGTCTCTACAGTTTTTATTATTGCTGTTTTAGATACAAGGTGTCTGAGTCCCATAAAAGGGATTTGCTGATTGACAGACAGATTCTTGGTCTAGAGAACACAATGCAGCATAGAGCATTGGGGGCTTCAATGAGCAGGTGTTAAGCTTATTGCACAGAATATTTCTCTTTACAAGCTTCTAATATTCTGACTTCAGAATACTTTAACAGATGTTTTAGACAGATTTTCTCCACTTTCTGTTTCCATGGGGTTGTCTCTCACCTGCTTAATTGCTTCTTTACCCAATTATGAAAAACAGAAAGTACATGAAAAGCACATCCTATCTTCCCCTGTGAGGAGAAAATTGTCTCTCTGGTTTCTATACTTTTATTTACCTTTCTTTGAATAGTGGAAACAGTAATAGAGAGGAAATTAACTTCCCCACCAGATTTTAACATTCCTAACTAATGAGTGTCATTCTTCTTGTCAAGTTAGTAATTTAATCAATGATCACGATCTCCTGAGTGTTATAGCTCTTCATCCAAATACATTTTCTTTTGTCCAGCCTTATGATAAAGATTCATAGACTGGATATATGGCTGGAAAGATGTTCAGCAGTTAAGTGCACTTAATGCTTTTCAACAGGACCAGAATTCAATCCTCAGCATTTGCTGAGAATTGACAGGTTAAAGACTTCCAGGAACTCCAGCCCTAGGAAGATCTGACATCTCTGGACACTGCAGTTTCCTGCACTCACAGGTACATACACACACTCATGCACACACACACACACACACACACACACACACACACACACACACACACACACACAAGCACCAACATGTATGTAATAAAAATGAAGAAAAGGTAGCTATCAACTTGAATATGGGGAGGGACATGAGAGAATTTCAAGGGACAGTAGATCTGAGGGGCTGGAGGAAGCTAAGAAGAGATGAGCAACGATGTAATTCTCTTTCAGTTAAAATCATATTAAAATAATAAAATTAATATTTTAAAAGTATAATGAATATAAGAAGCAGTTTTAAGTAAGAATGATGAAATTGGGTTTAAATGGTAGAAACTGAACTTGGTAGTTCGGAACATTAAACCAAAACTGCAAGAAACTGAGACAAAAAGATCAAGAGTTCAAGGCAAACCTTTGCTGTAGAGGAATACTGTTTGGAGAAGGAAAGATACAGAGTCTTTAGATAAAGAGTAGGACAATAATGCTGATTCATTCATTCATTCATAAAGCCATTCATTGAGCATCTGGATGTTGTTTCCTGTGTGTCCCTCCTGACTCATGGAGCAGCTATGTACTAAATACGCTTAATGAGGTAATAATATCAAAATTTGGGGCAGAGGACTTGGATAAGGTAGGGATTAGAAGTGCTGTGTATAGTTTTTATGAATGCTCATAGAGGATTCTGTAGAAAGTTAGAGAATAAGAAGTACCTACTACAAGTAAATTTAGGATTGTTGAATTTAAATCATATTATAGAGTTGTTCAATATTCTTACTAGGCTCCTTCTAAAGTCATTCTGCTCTGAATAGACAATTCTAAATAATGTCCTCAAGGTTGTAGCATTAGTTTCTATTTGGCAATCAAATAAAGTGAAATGAGAAATAAATGTGTTGCAGAACTTGCCTGTCTGTGAAGGCAGTGACAATGATCTTATTTGCTTGAATGAGCTATTGATTTGGGACTGGCCCCTGGACAATGCTGTACATACCTGACTATGCAATGAGGTGTTGGTAGCATGCCTGCCTAGAGTTCATGCTATTGATCTTTCACTGCTAGTAAAGAATAAATTAAAAAGAGATTCCACTTGAGTGCAAGACCCTGTCACAAAGGATGTGGCACACACCAAATATCTCACTTTTCTAAATGCTACACTGTGGACACAAGAAGCATGCATGCAGTTCTCTCAGCCTTCTTTTGGGTTTGTCTGGAGCAGTCATGCTCAGTAGTGTCTAAAGGCATAGTGTGACTACTGTGCTTTGCTTCACAGTTCCTTGCTCTCCTAGGCTTATGTGACTTCTTTTCCCTCTATGTAGAACATAAATATACCATGACCATATCTCACTATCCATGAGAAGAAATCAAAATAAGAAACTTAAAATCCCATCCGTTTATCCTTGAATGGCTATTTGTTACAACTGTAGCTCTTTTGAAAACAACATTGAGGTTTTATTTACTTTTATATTTCTATCAGCCTTTCCCTAGGTATACCAATATTATTCCTCTTTTGTCCTTTGTCTAACTTGTTTTACACAGTCTACAAAATCAATTGTTTGATTATCCACCTAAAAAAGAAAAGCACTCAATTTAACTAGAATAAAGTATTCTAACATGTGTGAAATGCAGTTTCATTGAGTTTCAATAATTCTTTTAGTAACATTTTTCTCACTTTCTTTGCAAATAAATGTGTGATGTTATAATTTCTCTCCTGCAAGATGTTGTAACTTTCTATCTTCCTGATGACACGAAGACAATTCTTGTTTATCTCTGTCTTTCTGTTTGACTTCACTATCATGTTACATTGTCTTTACATTAATCTCCTGCTCAGAGAATAATTTATTCTGAGTATGATCATTCACCTTTTTTTACTTCTGATAGTTTCTCCTAGTTTTCATCTTTACACTTAATTATAATTACACTAATTTGACATGCTAATATTTAAAATTACAATTAAAAGTGAGGAAAAAAGAATATTTGTCAATTTTTGCCTTTGTAATTGAAATCTTCAAACTTAATTTCTGTGTAAGTACTAAATTAAATAAGATGATAAAAGTATAAATGAAAATCTAAATTATTTAATTTTTAGGTTTCATATTTTTATTAATCATTTGAGAATTCCATACAATTTATCCCAATCATATCTATTTCGTATTCTTTCCAAGTCCACTTTCCCACCTCTGTGCCCTCCCAAAAAAAAAGGGGGAGAGAAAGAAAAGAATTAAAAAACCAAGTTAGTTCTGTATTGCTATATACTCATTGGAACATGTTCAGATGCCCAGTTGGTAGGCCCTTAATGAAACCTGACTCTTATCCTCCTCACACCAAACAGAAGGCATCAACTGTTAAATGCTACACCTTAGCATTTCTATTACAATTTTCTTTTTTGCGGGGGAGGGGTGGCAAGAAGCCCTCAGTGTCTCTTATTTTCAGCTATGTATGTGCAGTCCTTGATACCACTGCTACAGAAGCTCTTCTGCCCATAGCTGATGTTGGCAGAAAAACCCTCAGATATCAAAATGGTTTTCAGTGGCAGCAGAGATCACAAACATACAGGACCTCTAGCTGTGGTATGGATCATAGACACCAACATGGCTTCTGGCTGCAGCAGGGATCACAAACATCAACATGGTTTCTAGTGACAGCATGGACCATAGTCATAAGCATGGTCCCTGGCATCAACAGGGATGACAGACATCAACACTATCTCTGGCTGTGATACGGATCATGGAGATCAACATGGAATTCATCTGTAGCATAGACCACAGACATCATGGATTCCATAAGCAACATGGACCAAGATATGGACATGGTTGCAGATAATTGTAGTAAGGTCCACAGAAGTCTTTCTAGGAGACTCAAGTCAGTAAATGACACATTCTTCAGCTGGGAAATCTTGGTGTTCAGAATCAGAGCGATCCTAGATATGATAGAATATTCTGGGACAGGACCTGCTTGAGCTCCAGACTTCTGCATATGAACCTACACTCAGCACTGTCTGTCCTGCTATCTCAATCTTTATGTTTGTGGCTCAGCAGAAAGCGCTGTAGCCCATGATATCCCCAACCTCATAAGGGTGAGAAATGCATTTGGCAGCACTGGCCTGGAGGATAGTGAAGAGACAAGGCTAGTCTTCTGGTTTCCAGAGGTCCTGTCCCTTGTCAGCATGGGTGTTAACCCATTCTGACTGCTGACTCCTGTTATGGGTCTCTCAGTAACACTTGCCTTTTGTTCTTTTGTCTGCTGAGTCCCTGGCTCTGTGTTTCTCAACCAAATGTAGCTTGTTTCACTGAGTGATAGCCTCAGCCTGGCAGGTGGCATCAGGGTGAAAAGGGCTGCACTGTGGCCCTTGTCTCTCAGTAGCCCCAGTATTTTCCCCATTCACAAATGTTCTATTCCTTTGTCCGCTCTCTTGTTAGTTCCACAGCAGTGACCAAATCTACAGTTCAATGTCTCTTCTAGCACCAGTAACAGGGTCAGGCACACTCAGCAGTGGCCCCATTCTTCCAGTGGAATTCCTGTATCTGTCATTGTCAAAGCTCTAACACTGTGTCTCTGCTGCATGCCCTGCTCCATTCTGCCATCTTTACTCTTTCTACTCATGGTTGCCATCTTCAGTCTCCAAAAAAACTGAACTGTTTAAAACTTCAGAGAAATGCTTTTTGAACAGGGAAGGAGAAATTCAGGGGCAGATGAGAATGGGAAAATGCACAGTAGATATGTTATACCATAGTTAGAATGTGCTGAGGGTTGAGTTTAATGCACATGCTCAACACTGAGAAGAGAAGGGGCAGGTATGATTTGTTAGAGGGTTTATTTTGAAGGTGGGAAAGATAGTTCAGAAGTTGAGAGTACTTGTTATTTTTGCAGAGGTCCTGGGTTCCAGTTCTAGAACCCACATGAAGACTCTCAACCATCTATATCTCCAGTTCCAAGGAATCAAATACTCTCTTCTGACCTCTGTGGGCACCAGGTATGCACATGGTACACAGACAAACTTGCAAGACATATGCTCATGTAGATAAACTAAATAGATCTTAGTAAAAAGAGTTTTGACATCATTTTGTGAAATAATATAACTCCATTTGTACATGAAATCACAGCAATTATTTCCAGTTTTGCTTTTCCTACTATGTAGGACAGGTATTACAGACTGAAATTCTATTGTATGTGATTTTCAAATTTAATACCATTCGATATAATAATGACTCATTAAGGGAAAAATGACACAATTTTATAAATTACGTATGTTCGTAATTAAAATAGTTTATCTTTGTGCTTAAGTACTTAAAATGTTCTTCAAGAATAAAAGAATATAGGACATGTAGGAAACAAAAAGCACGATAAATTATGTGCAAATTGTGATGAGGGTGACAAATATCTCCTGTGTATACTTCTTCTTTACATAATAATGTGCCTTTTTATTATCACAAGGTCATTTGGGCAAAGCTGCTGCACCCAAATAGCTATGCTGTGTGTTACTTTATGAACTGTATGACTCAAAGGAAATCAGTAAAATTTTAGTAGTGGAAACATGGCCAAGAAAATTAATTACTCAAAAAGTAACATAATTTAGATTATAAAATGATCTATATTAACCAATTTTAATTTAAAGGGTAATTTGCATGGACAGAAATAACCACAAAAATTGAAATTTAAGTTAAAACTACTACAGTCAGGTGAAAATACTGATATTAGTATTTTTTGAGAGCCAAAATGGCAAGTAACTATTTTTTTTTAATTTTCTAAGTGGCAGGAGGTAATTCAAATATATACCAGCAAAATGTGGCAGACTGATAATCAGGTTGTCTCTGTTTCTCAGAAAGCATTCTACTTTGAATATTACTTTGTGTTTTCTTGAAAAAGCATTTTGAATGAGAAAAAAATCCTTATAGGGGCTGTTGGAAGGCAGCCCCTATAATGTCAAATTGATGGCAAATGTTGAGTAAAGGGAGGAGACAGGAAGTAAATGATACAAAATTTGCTTTTTTTTTTCAAAATGGAATGCTATTTATTAATAAAATAGTAAACTATTTTCACATGAAACAATGTAGGTAAACCTAAGGTTACTATGTTAACTGCAAATATATATTGCATAATGAATAAATACTAGAATGGAACCCCATACTCTGTTATGTTATTATGATAAAATATAAAATTGTTATTTCTGGACATTGTCATGTACATAATATATTTTTTATACTTCTTAAATTCTTTTTTAAAATTTATTTTTCTCCTTTCATATAATATATATCAACACCCCCCCTACATTCCCAGGATGATATATAACAGTAAGAAAGGGAAGACAGGGAGATCTGGGACAAAATTTGATCATTAAGGTAAATCACTGTACCTAGTCATGAAATTACATTCATTGTTCGAAATAGTGTAGAGGAATATTTAATGATTTAATACAGCAACATGGCTGCTGTAGCAAAAGATCATATTGAAAGGCCTGTGTGCTAGGGTCAATATGAAAGAATCACATTCAGAGGCATGTGAGGTCCAGATGGAATGTAAAAAGAATGTGAATACACACCTTTAATCCCAGTATTCAGAAGGCAGTGTTGGAATACACCTTTAATCCCAGTACTTGGGAGACAGGGTTTAGCGTTAGAGTTCAGAAGGAATCAGTGTCAGACAGGAAGTAACATCTGAGATGAGTCAGATTGAAGGACAGGCAAACTGAATCGGAGGAAGTGTTGACAGGGTGAGTTAGAGGGAAAACATTTCCAACTCTCACAATAGAAAAGCAGCTCAGAGAGACAGTCTGACTGAGCAGGATGAGGAAAAGTCCCAGAGGGTAAGAGACAGAAAGAGACACAGAAGTAGTCTGAGGAGTCCAAGGTAGAGTAAGTCAGTATTAGACAGAAAGAATATGTCAGATTCAAGTCAAACAGAGCAGTTTAGTCAGAGAAGTGCAGGAATCAGTGAGAGTCTGTCAGAGGTAGAAGAGTTCTGACTAAACAGTTAGTTTGCTCAGAAGAACAGTTTGAACCAACAACATGGAAAAGACTTTGAGCCAGAATAGTGAGTGAGTTGAATTGAACCAGAAGAGTCAGAGTTCAGTACAGCCCTGAGTTCAAAAGGAACTAGTCAGAGTGACTTAGTTATGGTGGCTAAAGCATTCTAAAACAAAGGATGAAGCCTTCCAGTTCTAAGCTTAAGACTAGATTACAGGAGGCCAAAATGATCTAGGGGTTCAGGAATAAGACTGGGGATTGAATTGGCCAAAAATTAAACTGCTTTAGCCCTGAATCTGTGGCTACATCTGGCACCCACCATAATTGGACAGCTACAAGAGAGGAATTGAAGCAAGATTTTACAATTGCTGTTGCCTTATTAACCTTAAAAATCCTTAATATATTTCATTTAAAATTAGTTACAGAGTCATTTTCTATGAGGATAAAAGTATTTCATTTTCATGGATTTACTAAGCATTAGAATGGGTTAATGGAGTTTGGAATGGAAAAGCCATATCTAGCTTTATAGGAGCAATGAAGTGTTTTTTTTTTTTCTTTCTTTTTTCATATAAAGCCTTTTAAGCTAGAGTAATGAGTACATCAGTCAAGATGGGTTGAGAATGAAAATGTAATCATCTAGCAGCTCAGTTCAGGATATAATTATGTTACTTGTGTAAACATGTTATGGAGGTACAATGCCGACCAGGCTCCAGCAGGATAGATAGTTTATGCATAATTGAATTCATATTAAAATATCCTAGTGGTAGTATAAAATCATTGGGGGGGGTGAACAGATGCTTTGCTAAATTGCAATGTCTTTTTTCTAGATTATTACTTGACCTTACATTTGAGTTTAAATAAAACACATTTTGTTCCAAGCTAGATGATACATTACAGTCACATTATTAATAAGATTGGATCATTCAGAGTTCTCATATAAGAAACAATGGCTTCAAGGCCTAAGATAAAGAAGTTGACTATTTTTCAGTAAAATTTAAGCACCTTTTGTATAAAACTTGCCATTTCATACAGAAAAAAAATTCTTAAAATAGGTTCAAATTATCCATTTTAAGTTAAAAATATCTCTAATCTTTCAAAAGTTAGTGGGCAGCACATTTAATGCATTCAATAACCTAAAAGATTTAAAAAGATGTTAAGACAAAAACTCAGATTTAATCTTAAGTAATTTCTCTGGTACAATGTAAAGGATTCTGTCTTGAATAAAATGGCATCCAGGTTTACAAAGCATGATTTATTAATATAACTGTTTTCAAATCAGATTATTTGATTACCTTCTTGCTCAGTTAACATTGCTCTTATATATAACTTACTTTGGAAATTTTAATATACATTTTATACCCTTTACATTATTTGCTTCATTTTGAAATTCATAATGAAGAGTGAATATTTTATTGCAATAGTATCTTATGATGTTCATAAGTCAGAGAGAGAGAATGATTGACATGTTTGCTGCAACATTTTAAGCTTTTAATAACATATGCCATGTTCTTATGACATGTTTTTAAAATGTAAATTCTTGAAACAGCCATAGGATGAGAACGTATTTAAAGTGTTTTTATCTTTTTTAAAAAGATAAATTTTGATCATTGAAAATCAAATATGGATTTTTTCAAGATAGAAGTAGAGAAGACTGGGATACAATAAATACAATTCCATATCTAGCCATAAATAAAAGCTTTTTCATATTTGTGCTTTCATCTACAAATGTGGTATCAAGTGTGTGAGGTTAATGACTTGAAGTAAGAGTTCATCCTCTGGAGACTGCAGAGATGACAGGCAGTTAAGAAAGAATGCTTCCAGCTTTTGTAAACGATCCAAGTTCACCTTCCAGCACCATTTCCAGAAGCCCAAATACACCTGTAACTAGAGTTCCTAGGAATATGACACCTTGTTCTGGCTTCTATCACCATCCAAAAATTCGTAGGGTACACGAACACATACATACATACATATATACACACAAATACATAATACACATAAATATGTACATACATACACATACATATATGTAGATGTATATTCAGGGCAAAATCTTCTGATCCTGGCTAATAATGGATGAATCTCTGACTGCCTCCTTCAGACTGCCTCTCTTAGCTGAGAGTCTGCTTCTACTCTCAGAGCTCTGCGTTCTCTCTGAACTCCCTGAACTCAGAGCCTGCTTTGATGTCTTGAGAATTGGTCATGGCCCACTGTGAATCAATCTCAGAGTTGGGATTAAATGCATGTGTTTATTCTATAACCATGAACTGAGAGCTGTGACCTACTTCTGAACTGACAGCTTCCTTTTAGAACTGCAGCATTCGAATTAGAGGTGTGTGCTATGTTGCCTTAACCACAGAAATTTCTTTCACCTAGCATTAGCAAAAACAGAGGATAGGATCAGTCTGTCTAACATTCTTTTTGCATTTTATCTGGAATCAAATGTGATCCCTTCATAGAGGCTCTTGAATTTGATCCCTTTCTACACTACACAGGCCTTTCAATGTGATCCTTTCCCAGAGCAGTCATGTTGCTGGAATAAATGATTCAATATTCCTCTATACATATACATACATACATATACACATGCATACATAAATACATACTCACATACATAAATACAAACATGCACACATACATACACACAGATATGTATGTGCACAATAATCTCATACATACATGTGTATGCACATTACATACACACACACAATTTTCTTATAAATGTAAAGAACAAGGTGTCTGTCTTCTGGCTGCAGGAGTGCTGTATTTAACTATCAGGTCAGAACCTATGCCAGTTTCTTCAGATGATATTTTTTTCCAATACAATCAAAATTAAGAGTGTGTATGGTTCCATTTTAGGAATAAGAAAATATAATTTCAAAAAAAAATGTTAAATATGTAAGAAATAAAGGTTTCAATCCCTCAGAGATGCTATTATATCAGCTCTGCATTTTTCACAGTATTAATATATGAGATTATCAACAATGCAAAGATTCTAGACTTCATAATTTCCCAAAGTCAATTACCAATTCCTATGCTTTCGATTGCACAAGGCAGAAACTGCACATTTATTTTGTTAGAAGAATAAAATCATTCATGTTTTTAATGAAATTATTATGGGGTTAAGTAAAATTAAAATGCATGTCCTTGGTAAACATATTAATTCAAGTCTAACCATGTAATTAGAATGCTGAATTATTAGATGAAGATTAGATGAGGTTTTCGTGGGTGAATGAATATTCACTATATATCCCAAGACACCTTCCAATTTCATAAGCATTCTAATTGTGTCCTTCTTCTATCATTTTACTCTTATGATTTATAGTGCTCCTTTATCAACAAATACCTTATATACTTTATCAAACTTTCCACCTATCTATTAGTTTCTTGAAATGATGCATTAAACTCTTTGTTTTTTCTAGATAATTTCACTTTATTTGGCAGAGCTTACTTCAATAAATAGCAAGGAAGTTGTTATACAAACTATTTAAATATATGAATAATTTGGAACATAATTAAAATCACTACATAGTTATTTATTTTCAGAAGTCGTTCAAGGGATATCTTTCAAAATACAGAATATCTATATGTAAAGATTACTTAACTTAATATCTATGTTTGGCTTATCTTTGTTGCATATATGTAAGGAAATGGGATGTTTTTTAATAGTACTGGAAAATTCACTCGTTTTAGTAGAAAAAATTTACACAATATTATTAAAACTTAATAGGATACTTTATATTTGGCAGCATAAGTAAGATATAAATGTACTTATCCTTTTTAAATGATGAAAACCAAGAATCCAACAAACTAACATCATAGGGGGAATACAAATTGTATAAGATGATCACAATAAAGCAATGTTACAGACTTCCTTTCCTATTAGCAAAGTGACAGTACATTACTTTTAAAAGTTTTACCGTAATCTCTGGAAATGTAGATTCAAATTAGTTATTATTTCCCTGTTTCTATATAAGTGGTTTTTTTGATGTGTAAATTATTTTTTAAAATGTAGCAATACAGATTCTCAATAATAACATTTCAAGCCTTAGGAATTGGGCAGCTGTATTTTATTAGTACTTCCAATGACAGACAAGGAAAGACCTCACATTACTATATGATTTTAACTGGCTTATCTCACATCTTAAAACATTACTTCACACATATTTTTTTCTTTAAACAAAAGGTATGACACAATTTTTTGCTTTTTCGTATCATTCCTTTAAAATTCTCATAGGTTGGCTACTGTTCCCTGTTGTAAAAAGAGAAGGGCAAGATGCTGGAAACAGGTTTAAAATTAGAAATTATATGAATCTCGGAAAAGAGAAATGACTCTTCAGAAGGCCTATCTTATTAGCTTAAAGACATTTAGTCTTGAGACTCGAGTTCAAATTTTTGTTGTCATTCTATGAACCAGTCTTATTGAAATAAAAATTTCAAAATGTAAGATAAACATTAAGCTGTTTTCATGAAATAAAATTTTTGTTATGAAAATTAATCATGCAAAATGATTAAATTAGAATGAGAAATAAGCCATATCTCTTTTGATATTTAACAAATTAAGAAGAATAACCACATAGATAATTTTAAAACTTTATAAAATTCTCCATAAAGAACAAGAGACAGTTGAGCATAAAGTTCTAAATGAGGTATCTATATCACATCTCTTCCCTCAAAGCTAAGGGATCATTTTACAAGAGGGTAAAAACTGAATTAATGGAATTTTGCAGCAAAACAATATTTGCCGCAGATGACAACACCATGAACTCTGTGAGATCCCTTCACTGATCACTGCATACACAATACATTTACCATATCTGGCTACCTAAAATTACAGCAAATGATGACACACCCCAACCCAAAAGTTGTTGCAATCTAATGGCTGTTGAGAGATCTAGAGTCAGTTGTTTCTCAGGTATATGTCTCTTGAGAGACCATCCATACACCCATGCATATACTGGTAACATCTAGTGGATTTAGTTGATTAGAGAAAGAACATATGAAGTTGGAAAGAAAAAGTGACTGGTCTGTCTATGGGAAGTATTGGAGGAGAAAGAAAGAAAGAAAGAGAGAGAGAAAGAAAGAAAGGAAGGAAGAAAGAAAGAAAGAAAGAAAAAGAAAGAAAGAAAGAAAGAAAGAAAGAAAGAAATAGAGAAAAAGAAAGAAAAGAAGGAAGGAAGGAAGGAAGAAAGAAAGAAAGAAGAAAGATGAGGAAGGGAAGGAGAGAGGAAGAAAGATTTGATTGAGAAGAAATGTGTGATGTATGTTATTTATTTATTTATTTATTTATTTATTTATTTATATAATTAGTTAGTTTTTTTCAAGACAGGATTTCTCTGTTGTAACTCTGGCTTGTGCTGGTACTCACTCTGTAGATCAGGCTGGCCTTGAACTCACAGAGTTCTACCTGCTTTTGCCCCCCAAGTGTGAGGATTAAAGGTGTGCGCCAACACACTAGGCTGCATGGTGGTTTTGATTAAAATCCACATATTGCCTGCATGTATGACACTCTCAAACACAAATACATTAATTAAAAAACAATTTATAAAACTCTTTTTAGTAGTAGTATTTTTAAAAACATCTGGGTGTTGAGCATAATGTAAAAATCACACAAATCTAACAAAGGTAGCTACATCAGTAACTGCACATTATTTTAAATTATATTGTAAGATTGTACCTATGTTGCAATAGAAATTATATAATGCATACATACCTTTAAAAGCTCCAAATGCCAGTTTAGTGATGGTAAGCTTATTTTATAAAATATCAAACATGTGTACATGAATTGCTTATAGTATATTGCTCAAAATTATAAATTGCACCTGGCCCTTTCTTTTAGACCAAGAGAGGAACCACTGTATGTGTTAAAAACTGAGTCTATAATACATGTAATAAACATAGTCACATAATCCCTTGAATTCATATTTTAAATAAATAAAAAGCATATGTATTAATTTCCAGTTTCATTTTGCTTTGCAATTTCCACACTAATATAAAGCTTCAGGATAGATTACAGGTATATACTGAACAAGGAACCATTCTAAGATTGGTCAAAAATCTTAACCAGAGTCTTAGAAATATTTAAACATGTGATATTTGGTACTATATAATAAGAAAGAGGACAAAGATGACTAATTTTAACTGTAATTTGCTAGATCCTCATCTGACATAACTAAATGAAATCATTTATTGTTGCCAAGTGGTGGCAAAAGTTTCTTTGTGACTGTGTGCATGCTACTGAACATTTCAAACCTTTTGTCACCACGAAACCAGTGCTTGTTTATAATTTATGATGTTCTGAACTCTTATTTTCTGCATTTTGATTTCCTGATATATAAGTGAAAGAATCAAACCTCATAAATTCATTTTTGTTGATAGAGTGAAAACTTTATTGTCTATTGCATATGCTGACCTCTTAATTGCTTTGAAATTGGGATTCATATTTACTGATGTTCTCTCTCCAGTTATGTGCATGCTAAGATTCTTTCTCTTCCTGGTATCTTCCATTATGTGAAATGATATATGTGGTGCTCTAAAGATAAAGTTCTGACAGGATATTATTCAATACAACACTCCTATATACATTATTCATTGCATTTTTGAGGTATTCATAAAAAAAATCAGAGAAAAAGACATTTCAGATTCACAATTTAAACATTAGGAGACATAAGATATTAAGGTGACAGTCTAAGGTCATATTTCTTATATGTGACTTTGAGTACAGGACTTAACCACATGGAACCCTATCTCAACTAAACATGTAAGTTTGCTTTACACTGCTTGTCCTCTGTATTCTGTTTTACAACATGTTGAAGAGAACTATACCCACCTCACTATATAAAGGGATTTTAGGAGTGAAAATTGCATGTAATAAATAGTGAAGTAATTCAAACTGTTGTTTCAAAAAATCAGGTAGAGATAGAGCATGATTCACAAAGAGAATTTTTAAAAAGGCTATTAATTCTTGGAAGGGCTAAATAAAAACAGGTACTGTTATAACTGGAGGGTAATATCCAGGTCTAGGAACCCATAGGATTATTTTATGTGGGATCTTTCTTTAATGTACTTGAACAGTAATATGATTTAGAATGAAAAAGAACTTGTCACAAATTACCTGTGAAATATTTCAGAACATGCACATAGTACAAAATGCAGACCAATGAAATATATTCTTAAATCAACTGCCTGAAAGTTATATCAAAATTCCAGCTAATAACTCTGGAACCTGATATCCCAAACTTTATTTCTCCTTTAATTCTTAAAACCTTCTAGTGTAAGTTGAATGAACATCTTGAATTATAAATTAAATCTGTAGTAAGGGTGATTCAATTTATAAACAGAGAAGAATAGTCATCAATGAGAAAATGGAATGATTGATAAAGCAGTGATATTTCATGGAATCAATGGACAGATCTTAAAATATAACTAAATCACACCCTCAGCACGTAAAACATAATTCATTCAAAACTCCCCTTTTTTAAGTTAAATTAAATTTTAATTAAAATATCACTACATATGACAATGTAGCACTTAAGTTCTTCCATTTCCTCCATGCAACCATCTCAAGCCTGCTCTGTCAAACCCCTCCCATGTCCTTCTTCCTTCCTTCTTAATTTGCTGATCTCTTTTCTGTAGTAGTTCAGAAAACTACTTGCTGTGGTGGCTCAGCAAGGAGACAAGGAGGAATTCTCGTATGTACAAACTCTGCCAGACCTCAGCAGAGTGAATCACTGCCAAGGCAAGCACCAACCTGAACAGTGGAACCCCAAGCATCTGATCTCAGGTGTTTTTATTCATTTGGAACTCCTCAGGTGCAGATCATAAGCAATCAAACCTCCCCTACAGATATCCAATACCTTCTGACAATACAAAATGCCAAGGTCTATGCATTCCTTTTCTAACAGTGCACAAAACAATTATTTATATATAACTTAAACTTCCTCAACATTTCCCCTTTTTCTGTATAAGCTAATCAAAAGGAAAAAAAAAACTGCTTAATTCCTATAATACAGTTTAACACTACAGCAGCAAAACTATTTACAAGAGGAACAATCATGAGATTTCTAATGTACATGATCAAATCGATAATAAACTTCTATCAAGCTTTCTCAGTATCTTTGGAGAGCAGAAAACCATTATCAATGTCCAATTATCTGAAATTCACTTACGATATTCTCGGCTCCTCTAAAGAAGAATCACTTCTCTGGCTCTGTCCTCTGCAGCACACACATCTTGTCCCCCAGGCTCCAGCTGCCTTCACTCTATAGCTGCTGCTATTCTTGGTGATCATCCCATAGTGCTGGCATCTTCAGAAAGCTGCTGGGGTCCCTTGTTGCAATTGGGCTGCACTTTCATCTATAACCTCTCCTGGGCTCTTTTCATGGTATGAAGCCTCAACTTCTCTTCATGACCCCTTCAATCTGTACCTTTCACTGCTACTTTAGCCACACTTTGACAAATGGCCTCTTCTGGGCTCTTTTCATGGTGCTAAACTCAGTTACTCTCCATGACTCCTTCATGCCTTCAAAACCAGTAACACCTGAGTGACTCTGACAATACGAATTGCAGCTACTAGTATGAGATACAATCTTGCCAGTTCTGGAACATAGTTTCTGTGCACTGACCCTTAGGAAACACTTTCCAGGCTTTAAGATAGAGTCTGGTTTGCTGGAAAAATAACTGGTCACTTTGACTGCAGTCAGGGTCCCCTCTTGGGATGGAGTTCTCATCACCATAGCAGATATGTCTTATCAGGACCTCTTATAGACAGGTTTGCAGGGAAAAAAAGAAGTTTAGTTTAACTAAAGGGTGTTTTGTCTCCAGGCTTTGGCTTCCACAACAGCAGGGGGTTCTGGGCCAGTGGGAAGAATCTCAGGTTGAAACATTCTGGAAGTTTGATGTAATTTTTCACCACCACTAAGGGTAAACATAAAACTCCTCTTCATAGACCTAAAACACAAGATCTTCTTGAGCTTCGCACACAATCACAATCACAACACAGATATCAGGAAATGTAGGTTGTGAAACAGTAAGCTACCACCAATGCCAGGAAGGGAGCATTGGCTCCATGATCAGGAAAAGCAGTAAGAATCTTGCTTTTACGTGCTCCCAGCATAAATTCTGCCAGACCTCAGTAGAGGGGAACCACCATCCTGGTCAGCACCAATGACAATGCCTTCATGTGTACCTTTTGAGATGCCCCGTAGGTGTACTAAAACACTTTTCTTTTGAATATATACATGCATATATATATATATATATATATATATATATATATATATATATATATGTGTGTGTGTGTGTGTAATTATCTGTGATTAAGATTATAGTCACAGGAGCTAGTAAGTGTAGTTTCCCTCATTTTAAAGTCAGCAAATTGGCAAAGAAATAAACCTTGATACAGAAAATTTTTAGATTTTGTTTGCTTTCTACTATATCTTTATAAAATTCCATAGAAATTGAAAAAAGTTCAACCAAAACCTTACAACAATATGGAATTTTGTTACTGTATTTCAAAGAAGCAGAAATATATACCAGAAAATGCATAGATATTCAGTCCACGTCAGGAAAAGGTAAAGCTTCAATTTGTAGCTTGAATCTCAAATATCAGCAAATGGGATATTTTACAAAAAGGGTCCTAAGTGCTATTTGTTGAGATGGGCTCCAGTGGGATGATCTTATTTCATTGGTGACCTACTTGAATAACAACTACAGAATACCAGTTCCTCTACAAGGTTTCTCATCAGTTGCCAAGAACTAAGGAACTTTCTTTGCTTCATGCTCCCTGCTGTGGCATGCAGACATATCAAATACTTATAATTCATGGACCTAACTATGACATGAATCCTTTAAAATGATAAACACAAAATTTATAAACTGATCATTTTCTATTTTGATTCAGTACTTACAAATAATTTTCTCTTCTGATTGTGTGTGTGTTGGCATTAAGGACACTTTACATAGCAGAAAAATTAGATAAAATATATTATTCTTTTATATACTAAAGCATATATAAATTATCCATATAGAATCATATCATTTTTCTGAGAAATAGAGAAACAAAGGCAGAGAGAAAGTAAATGATATATTATTATATATGACTTTCAAAAGAGGAAAAATTTTAACTTATATGGCAACTAGAAGCATAGAAATTCAAACAGAGTTTCTATATTATTACGGTGACAATTTTTTTCCTGGTAAATCTTGGGTTTTTCTCTGAAGACCTTAGACTGGTTAATGAAGTCTCCTCTATGTTATGGAGATTTATCTTCTTTACTTAAGGTCAAAATGTTATGAATATAAATCACATCTACAATTAATGCATAATATTTACAATGTCCACTTATTATACTCAGTGATGTTTAGTAAAATGGTTCTCTGAGGATTTACAGTGCTTAAAACTCACAAATTTCCTGTTGGAGTTGTTTTCCATTACTAGAAGAAACAGGATTTCAATAAAAACCCATTAACTTATACATAAAACTCTTATTAACATTTTAAATTAAGTTAGTTATCATGTGATAATATGAATAAATAATGTTCTACAATAAATATTTCAAGAAACATTTTTAAAAAATACCTACCAGGGGCATGTTAGGATGGATCAGTCAGTAAACTGATAAAATACACAACAATCTAACTTTAGGTCCCCAGAATTCAAATACAAACAACAACAACAAAAATCCAATTGTGGCCCCTAATGCCTGTTATCCTAATTCTCAAATGGCAGCAGGAGGCTACTTAGAGTTTAGCAGCCAACTAGTCTTTCTGAATCAATGAGTTCTAGGTTCAATGAGTGACCTTGTCTCAAGAAATAAGGTGAAGAGTTTTAAGGAACACAAAAATGTAGAGGAACATTTAATCTTTTAATCCAGCAGCATGGCTGCTCTAGTACAGGATTTCTTTTTGAAAAATCTATGTGAAAGCTAGGAAGGGATCACATCCAAGGACCTGTATGAAGGGATCACATGCAGAGGCCTGTGTGATCTGGATGGAATGCAGAAAGAATGTTAGTCAGACTAATCCTGTCCTCTGTTTATACTAGTTGAAAGGGATTTCTGTGGTTAAGGCAAGAGAGTACACATCAATTATCAGGATATAGAAGCAGAATTTAGAGAGTTCAGTCAGAGGCAGTTAGTTCAAAGAGATCCAGAGCTCTGAAGGTAGAAGCAGAGTTGGAAGCAGACAAGAAGCAGAGTGGAGAGTTAGTTCAGTCAGGCAGTTTGCATGCAATTAGCACACAGACAGTTCAATTCAGAAGGAGAAACCAAGAAGACCAGAGGCAGTCCAGAATAAACTAAGAAAAAAAACAGAGAGTCAGAAGCAGATGATTTATGATTTATAGTTCAGAGTTCAAAAGACAGCTAGTCAGATTGAGCTCAGCCAGCAGAAGTCCTGGAGGCTGAAACATTCAAGGTTTAAAGACTAGATTATATGGAGGCTGAAGCCATCCAGGTCTGGACTTGCACTTGAAGATTAGATTGTACAGAGGCCAAAGTCTTTTAGGTTTAGACTTAAGATTAGACTGTATGGAGGTTGAAACCATCCAGGCCTGGAGGTTGAATAAGAAAGAATAAACTGTTCCCTGCTAAATAAACCAATGCATACATCTATGGTTAGAAGAAGGCAATAGTAATACAGCCCTTTAATCTCAACTCTCAGTATAAAAGGAGGCACAGGAATTGGAGTTAGTTCAGAGAGAGGCAGATCTCAGAGTAGAAGGAAAGCTCAGAGAATAGAAGTGGAGCTCACAGAGAGAAGCAGGGTAGAAATAGGTTGTGGAAGTAGCACAGGAGTATAGAAGAGCAGAGCCAGTCCAGGATAAACAGAGAGAAAGCAAAGAGTCAGAAACAGACTGTTTATGCTTTACAGTTTGGAATTCATAGTATAAATCAGAGTGAAAAGTGGTAGTTCAGAAGACAGCTAATCAGAGTGAACTCAGTCAGTAGTAAGTCTTGAAGTTGAAACATCATAGGTTTAAATTTGCAGATTAAATTGTATGGAGGCTAGAGTCTTCTAGGACAGAGCTTGTGTCTTTAAAATTAGATTTTACAGATACTAATGCCTTCTAGGTCTAAATTTAAGATTAGATTGTACAAGGAGGCTGAAATCCTCTTGGACCAGGAATTGAATCAGCAAACAATAAATTATCCTTTGCCATGAATCCTCAAGAAGCATAAAGAATAATAAAACCAACACTTACATTTACATCTACACTTACACATACACAGTTGATATTTGGTCCCCACATGAACCGCTCCCCCCCTATACACATACACCACACATTCATATACAGCAAGTAGATGATCCCCTTCTCCCTTTCTTTCTCTCTAGTTCTCTCTTTCAAACAAAATTCCTTCTTGCCATAATGATTAGGAACATATTCAGAAATATAGAAGGTAGAAGCAGAGGTGAAAGTAGAAAAGAAGCAGAATGGAGAGTTAGTTGAAGAGTAACTAATTAATTACAGAGCTTAAAGAAATATTTTGTTATGACCATAAAGTAAGAAGCTAAAATCTCGACAACTAAAATTATACTATCTAAGATTAACTCTTACAATCTTCTTATATTTCCTATTAGATTTTGGAAAACAAGATAAAACAAAACATCAACTATAAAATGGGTTCGCAAGCTATGCTATTTGTAATTCAAATTCCATTATATACTAACAATGAAGCCTATTTATCCCCATCCATACTTAAATACATCAGCTCATAAGTACTGGATATTAATAACTATAAGGCAATTTTTTATAATTATAAGTATAGATGTACACATTTATTTATTAATTATTCTCATGAGTTGATGGCAGAGGACAGTTTATTCTTTGGTAATTCAATCCCCAGTCCTGTAGGGTTTCAGCCTCCATACAGTCTTATCTTAAACCTAGAACAGGAAGTCTTCAGCCTCTGTACAATCTAATCTTCAAGCCTAAACTTATAATGATAGCTTCTTCTGAACTCAGAGTTGTACTGGACTCAATTCACTCTTCTTCTTGTCTGATTCAGTTCACATACTGTTCTGTCCTAAACTTTTCTCCAAGCTGACTGGTACAAAAGGACCTCCTGAGCTAGCTGAATGTTTCTGACTGAACTCTTCTGACTCTGACTGGACACACTTCCGACAACTTCTCTGACCCAACAGCTTTGCTAGGCTTCAAACTAACTCTCACTGTTAACAGACTCTTTCTTCCAAACTCACACTTCTGTTTGACACTGACATCTGTTGAACAGCTTCTGTCTTAACTGATTCTCTGACTGCCTTCTTTTATATCCCAAGAGTTGGGATTAAAGTGGTGTGCCATCACTGCCTTCTGAATTGCTACATTGGGAAGAATTGCTTCTGAATTGCTACATTCTTTCTACCCTAGAGCAGCCATGCTGCAAGATTAAAAGATTAAATGTTCTTCTACATATAGTAAATGTTTTATTTAAAAATTATTAGTATTGGCCCTATTTTATAGATGATAAACAGTAAATTGACAAAGTACATTTCAAAAAATAAAAAATTAGAGACCTTTCTGCTATCCAGTCCAGAATAAGGTAGAAATACTTTGTGACCTGACTGTAAGTAAGTAGCAAAATCTGTGAAACAATAAAATAAAAACACATGAAATACCAGGAATTGAATGATGGTAAAACCATCTGTTAATTCCTGTTTTTAGGAAAGCAGCCTGAAAAGATATAATATTTGACATATTCAAATCATTTGCAGAGATTTATTCAACTGAATATGTGCTCTTTAAAAATTTGCAACATATTAAGTATTCATAGAGAATGAGATGGTCAGTATCCTCATCAAACAGAGTTGTGCCCTATTAATACTTTTATACCTTCACACATTAAATTCTCAATGTCACTAAATGGAAGAGAATAAAGTATATAAAGTAAGCATTTTAGAATGGTTTTCCTATTTGTTTGACCACATTCTCAGTAGCATGACAATGATTATAAACTCTTTTGAACATCTCAGAAATAGCCATCATTTAACAAAGGGATTACATTTATTTCTTTTTAAATTTTTTTTTCAGGTGAAAGTGTTCACATTTTCTTTAATTAATTTGTATTCTCAGGTTATTAAGAAAACTGAACACTGTACTTATCTATTGATTATTTTTATCACTCACTGTATAAAAGCCTGTTCAAAAGTTTTAGTTACAATCAAACTTAAAGATTTATCAATCACAAATTCAATTTCTAAGGAAATATAAATAAATAAAACTTTATATTTCAATAAAGTCAATTTAATTCTATTTACATTCTCCTATTACAATATGACTAATTTTCACTATGCATAGAAAATTAAAGAATTAACATGATTACAAAGAAAGTAAAATATAAAGCACAATTACCACCTCTTGCTACAATGCTGCGCTATTTGGACTATTTGGAATAATGGCAAAAAGTTTATCTTTTTTTTTACATATGTGTCCAATAATACATGTAGACTCATGAAATATCCTGTAATACACCACACAAAAATTTTTCAGAGCAGATTCAAAGTATGTTGAAATTGTACATTATGGGAACTCTAATGAATAAATACAGAAAATTTAAATATGCACATATATATATGCTTATCACCTTGCTAAAAGTGTTTTTATGTGGGTATTACAGATAATATATACAGCTAGTTCTCCCTTTCTATGTCTGCATAATTTGATTCAACTAACTTCAGGTTGGATATAGTAGATAGATTTTTTTCTTTTTCCGAATATGCAGACTTAATACTCAAACTATATTGTATATCAAATGTTTATCATATTTACATTGCATTAGGTATCATAAATAATAAGCAATTTTTAAATATCTATTGGAGGGTGTTATAAGTTACATGCAAGTAATAAGGTGTTTTAGATTTGTGCATTTTTATATATGCAAAAATTCTGAAACCATTCTCCAGCAGAAACTGAGCAGTAAATTTACAAAGGTATAAATATGCCTAGAGGTATATTTCTGTGGTAGAGCATTCATTCTAGTTATGCTTAATGCTCTGTGCTCTATCTATAGCACACATTTAGACAAACCCAAAATATATAATTTTATTACGTAAGATAGAATTATCCAAGTGTTTTTAGTGCTTTAATGCATTGATTAACTTTCCAATTGTATTGAAAAAGTCAAAGAAAAAATTATACATTGTATAATTCTTATTAAAATATTCCAAGCACAATTTACTCTATAGAGATATGAATAGATGTAAGATTTGTTTCAGCTAGAATCAAAATACATCCCCCACACACATCCAGACTCACTTACATAGGAATATTTAAATTGCAAAATTTTACAAGAAAATATGCCAGTTTCCAGTTTCATAGTGTACTACTAGAAATCTCTTTTACTTAAATTCATTATTCTTAATTTTCTTTTCCTTTGTTTGAATGGAAATGAAAATAGCTTTAACATTGTTAGTAAATCATCTCCTTGGAAATTTTTAGGTTTTAAACTACATTATCTTTTTCTTATTGGTGTTTGTCCAGAATTGCAAATCAAAAGAAAACAAATATCCTAATATGTATTACAATTGTTTGACTACCTTAATTTATATTGTTTACAATATTTTATTAGGCGAGGCACAGTGATTTATGCTTTCAAAACCAGCATTTGGGAGGCAGAGGCTATCTGATCTCTGTGAATTCCGGGCCAGCCTGGTCTAATTAGCAGGTTTCATACAAGTCAGGAATACACAGTGAGTCCACGTCACAATAAATTAATAAATAATTAGATATTAGTTAAATAAATAATTTAAAATTTATAGCTCAATCAACTCAAAGTTGTATTCATTTAACAAATATTTACTAAGTACTTGTATTTAAAACATAATAAATATATCATTGGATTCATTACAAAATATGATTTCTTAGTAAAATTACTATGTTTAATAATGAATATATAATTTACTTTTTTTGTATGTTTAAATTATTACAAGATTATTTGACAGTATATTGTAGAAAGAATCATAGATTATAATTGAAATTTATAGTACATTTCACTCTTCAGAATTCACCATAGATATTTTCAACACATTATAATATTACACAAACATTTTATTACACTATCACCAAAACTGGGTTTTTGTTATTTTTTCCTTCCATAGTTACATTGGTCTATGCACTCTGACTCAGACTTGTATAGGAAAAACAGCAGGTCCAAGTATCAGAGTCTATTGTGATTATTTTAGAAATATCAGTGTGTATACAGATGAGTATATTGCTTTTAGAATAAGAAAATCTGTAGATAAATGAACAATCGTCTATCTACTTTCCAATCCCCTTCCCCAGATTAGTGACTGAATATCAATTAGTGACTGCAAAATAGATTAAAGTCTTTGGATCAAAATCAAAAATTACCCATATTTGTATGAATTTCTTCTATTTTCAATCACTTCTTGACAATCAGTACCAATTATATAATCACTTACACCTCTGTTACTCTAGCTGTAGATACCAGAGACAGAAACATCACTGAGACTTTCTGGCCTCCACTACATGTACGTGTTCAGTGACACACTCTATCTCATGCTAGCAAAGTAAAGATTGCTACAGCAGGACATTTTTATTCTCATTTGACCTCTGAATGAAAGCACAAGTATACACATAGCACACATATTTTTATGCTTTAACCACACACATACACACACACACACACACACACACACCATACATATTAGCACACAGAAACACAGACACCATACGTATTAGCACACATATATACATCACACATATATACATAGAAATAAATAAAACGTATAATAGTTGATGAGTTTTCTGTAAAATATTAAAAGTATTTTTACTTTCAAATTTACATAACTTATTCTTAAAGCTAAACTTACCTGTTCCATATTTAAAAAAAAAATGACAAAAGAATGAAAGGAGTTAAATTTGGTAAAGTATTTGATATAGCCATCGATATTTATGAATTTCATTAGGATCCATCCTCTCTAAGAAACACATGAGATATCTTTTATAATCTAAGAGAACCAGTGAAAAGCAAGGTAAAAAGAGCTACCACATTCTGGCCTGACCTAGGCCAGAAATTACTGTTATGTGAGCTTTTAAATAATAACCAGAAATGTCTATCATAATGGCTACTACACTAATGAACCAAGTATTTTTAGTGCCAGTTGTGAGTGGCACTAAGAGCCTTTCCTATATTATCTTACTTGGATGCTACAAAAATTCACTGAGATAAATAACATTACTTGTCACACATAAAAGAAAGCAATTAATATGCACAAGAGGCACATGTAAAGCCATTCAAGAATGCCATTGGAGACTCTTTCCTGTGCTCCAACTGCTTAAGGCACATTAAAATATCCACAAGGAACAAAAGCGCCTCTCCCTTTGGAATTCATTTTCTTGGCAGTAACTAATTATTTAAAGCTAGATATGCCAGACTAAAATTGTCTACCATCACTGACTTATCCCACAAACACTAGTTTACTGCTTTAGGGCTAATTGGTAAGCTCTCTGACTTTACTGATTTAACCTTAAGAGAAAAGATAAATAACAAAATAATATTAAGATTAAATATAAGTGAAGAAACTGGTAAAATATCTAAATATACAGTGTTTTGTTAACTGTGTATCACATACAATTGTTTTAAAATTTTTGTTACTTTAAAACTATTCACCATGCTGTTGTATCATTTATGATAAACATGATATTTATTGTTAAACATATATTCCAAATTGTAAATGTAGTACCACAAGTTTTAACAGTTAATTTTGTTTATTTTTTAGCCTTTACATAATTTTTTATCTCAGTCTGTCCCAGTGATAGCTGTGCAATATCCGCAGTTCAGTAGGACTGTAGATTAAAGAAATATCACAGAAATAAATGCTACAAATTTAAATGGTAAGCATATCAGAATTAGATCACCATGGGCTTCATATAAGTAAATATGTTATTTCAAAGCAGTATTTATTCCCTCTGAATCTTTTGAACTGATTATTCCACAAATTTATTTAGAATGCAATTTTAAAATTATTTTAAAATTCTCAGTTTCTAAACATTACAACTGTGTAAAGTATTTGCACATTTCCAACATGTTTAAATGCTTATATCAGTATATGAACAAAGTGACAACACATGTATTCTTATTAATTTGTTTGGAACTCAAACCGTTACTACTTTATAAAGTGAGAGATTGCAAAAGGAAGCCATACAATATACGTGAAAGATACATGGAAGAACATCAAACCTTTCCACTAGCCAGATCTTGTACATCATTCCCTAGGGTCTAACCATGTTACTGTGTCTGATCTTTTTCTTTACACACACACAACTCCACAGATCTAACCTGGGTCCCAGATTCAATCCCCCTGCACCGTTTGGCCACTCTTCACTATGCTATTACCAACCTTTACTTTTACAAGGATGAGACCTGCCTGCCTTGGACTAACAGTCTCCTCCAAGGACACACCCAACCTCTCCTAACAGCCATATTCTCCATATTCTCTTCCATAGTCTAGCCTGGAGAATCTACCTGACCTCTACCTCCACCATTCCCATGTTCTGAAATCCCAAACTCTGCCTATGCATTCCAGGCTTGGGCCAGAATGCATGTTTTGCACAAAATCCAACCCCTCTCTTCACTTGACCTCTTTCTTCTTAAGCCATTTAATTTGGGCCTCAAATTTCCAAAGGTTAGTACAGTTCATGACAGTTATGTCAGGGAGCATGGCAAGATGCAGGCAGGTGTGGTGCTGGAACAGTAGCTGAGAGCTTACTTGTGTTCCACAAACAGTAAGCAGAGAGAACAAGAGAGAGAAAGTGAGAAAGAGAAGAGAAGGAGACAGAGAGACAGAGAGACAGAGAGGGACAGAGAGAGAGAACACTAACTGGAATGACATGGGTTTCAGAAACCTCAAAGTCTATAACACTTCAGCCAACAAGTCAACATTCTCATTCCTGTAGACCAAAAAGCAAAACATGAACACATATGACTCGAGCCATTTAATATTTGACAAACACTGCAAAACACATGCTCTGAAGAAAATAAAGCACAAATGGTACAACGAAAATTTGATGTACACATGCAGAAGAAAAAATATATGCAGTATCCTACATGATACAGGTAAAAGAAAGCACTTTCTCAATAGAACTCAGTAGACACAATAGACAAGTGAAGCTTTATAAAACTAAAATGCTTCTGCTCAGCTAAAGAAACAGTCAAGTTGAAGAGACAGCTTCATAGAATAGTTGATAATCTTTTCCGGCTGTATACATGCCAGGGAATTAATATCCAGAATGTATAAGATTTGAAAGTGAAAAGACTGATAAAAGCAGAGAAAGGAGAGAGAAAAGTTACATAACAGTGAGGATATAGGAAAAAGTCATAGAGAATCATTAACTATTTAAGTAAAAGTGTTCATAAGGCATATAATTTAGTATATATATTTACAAACATAATTTAAATGAAAAAAATTCCATCTGGACTGACAGTCCCATAGAATATCTACTAAAAAATCCAACATCAGATGTGAGCCCCTTTTGAGTTGTTTGTCAGTGTTTGACAATATTGTCCAAGAGACTCCCAAAACATTATATACTGTTGCAACCATCCATACTTGACCCCAAAGGGTGAATGAAAGTCCATATTTCTGAAGAAATCATGCATTTCTGACAAAAGGTTCAGAGAACCCTCATCTAGATCTAACTTAAAAACCTCCTCCATGAGGATTAACTTTCATTGTACCAAAGGTGCCATGAAAGTTTCCAAAGGAAGAAAGTAAAGAACATCATATCCAGCTATGATGCCTATAAATCACAAAAACCACCAGCATGACAGAATAATGGTTAGGGTACCATAGAGGCATGCATTCCTTGCTGGCAACCAACAGTTCTGTAGTTGTATTTAAGGCCCTTTAAACAAGAGAGAAATGATGTCTACACTAGAAACCTAGACAGCTACCAGGGCTAGAAAAGTCATATGTCTTTGAGGAAAACTTAAAACTGTACCTTATTAAGCTATGGTAATCCCTAACTACATTCTAAATATTTGTGAAATCAGTTTTTCTTATCTTTCATCAAGAAAACTTTTTTTGCAATATAGTGAGACTATTACAGAACAGCAGAACTAATCAAAATCAGAATTATAGAGCCCAGTCTAAAATGGTACATCTATATTACAAAGTCCTGCATCTAAGAATCAGGTATCATTAAGGAAAAGAGGACAAAAGGATTGTAAGAGACACAGAAAGTCTTCTATGACATTGTGTCTCCTAGAAATATCATATGACCTGAGCAAGGATCATACAAATAGACATGCTAATACGGGAGAAAGAAAAATTTTGAGGCCTCAACACTAGACAAATAGCTACAGGAAGCTAAGAGCTGTAAGGAACCAAGGAATTCTGAGGACAGGAAAAGATAATCTGTATCAGGGAGAAGATAACTAACTGGTTATCCAATACCAAACGATCATCCTTGAAAACATAAACTTACCAGTAACATTATTCATAACAATCAGGTTGTAGCTTTATATTTAGAATTATATAAATTTTTATGAATTTACAAGAGGACAGGTGAGTACAAAGGAGGGCTTGGAGGGAGGAAAAGAACAGAGAAAATGATACAATCATTTTATAACCTTAAAAATAACACATGTGCACACATACACACAAAGAATAGAAGTAGCATACATATAATGCATTTATCCATTAGATGTTTCATCAACAAATTTCATGGCATTTACTTTTACATGAGAAGTCAATAGTGCTTTAAATATTTGTTTTCACATGTATTCTAAGTGTATACTTTGGATTCCTGTTAAAATAGATATCAAACAAAGGCATGCAGATATCTTCCAGGGAAAAGTGACCAAAGACAATGACTCATATTTTGTACAACCTGTGTATTCTCATTCATATATTTTCACTGTTGAAATACATGGATATGCAAGGTACAAAGTAGCATTTGTCTCCTGTAACTGAGTTTACAGAAGAAATAATACTCATGAGAATGAAAGACAAAATATTCTTAGGGCATTTTAAATGAATACAACTTATAATAACATCATTTAAATGATTATATTATTCAAATGAAAGTCACACTTCCAATAAGCCACTTAAAATGATTTAAATCTATGTTTATAAAGTGATTAAAATATATTTTAAAGTATGGTTTAAAATCATTTACAAAATGAATGCCTATGTTGATCTCTAGTGAAAATTAAAATTTTTTAATCTTGCAAATGATAATATATTTAAAGCAAATGCATAAAGAACATTCTTTCTATGTTCCATCTGAACCATACAGTCCTCTAAATTTAGTTCCTTCATGTAGAACCCTGGACTACAGAAGCTTACTAGCTTTCACACAGGCCTATATCACAACGAAAAGATAAATGAAAGTAAAGTTTCTCTACGATGCTTTCTTTACATGCAAAACATACGGAGCAAAATAAATAAAACACAGTTCTTATGGAAAGAATATGAATCACTTCAAGTCTATATATGAAAATAATTATAAAATTCAAAAGTTAATTCATAATTATAGAATAATTATAGCTATATTTATATGGTAGGAAAGTTAAGCAAAAACAATGCAGAGTGAGCTCCAGGACAGCTAGTGTTATAACAGAGAAACCCTGTCTCAAAAAGCCTAAATAAATAAATAAATAAATAAATAAATAAATAAATAAATAAAACACAATTTGGAAAAAAGAGAGTCGTCAATAATTGATGCTGGGAAATTTAGAAACTCACACGTAGAAGAGTGAAAATAGACATGTATTTTAAACCAGATGCATAAATGAAGTCAAATGATGGGACTTAAGTATAAAACCTTAACCATTAAATAACTGAAAGAAAATAGTAAATTATTCAGTACATTGGAAAGGCAGAAGGAATAATATGATATTTTGACAAATTAAACTACTCTCTTTCTACTTTCTGCATTTTACTTGGTGAAATATTTTGTTTTTTTTTCTTTTTTGAAATCAACAGAAAATTATTACTATCTAAAGTTCTTAGTAGTGCCTAGTTCTTAAATGGCACTGGACATCTTATAAACTTAGAATGAAAAAATTTGATTAAATGCTTTAAGTACTGATATTCTAATTCATTACTTTTTACTTATTAAGCATATTTAAATGCCAACCCAGAAATTTGTGTTAAAATTACCAATCCATACCATTTTGTGAGGAAGATAGGTAAAAGTTCTAGTTTGGAGATACATATGTAAAGGAAATTCCTTTTTAAGAATTCTCAATTCAATCTAAAAATGTCAAAGGAAAATAACAGGAAGAGTGGGATCTAATTTTGGTAAAATGATTTTGAGTTTGAGTAGAATGTGATATATTGATTATCAAAAACTCCAAATGCTTCTCACTAGCCATCGTGAGTTTATGAGGTCTGAATATGTGATATATTTGTACAAATATAAGGAAATTCCACACAAGTCATAACTTCTTTTTTGTAGACTGCCTTGCTCCTATTAGCCTTTGTTCATCTTTGGTCAAAATATACTCTTGGTACCTTCCAAGTCATGCATAGTTCTTGTATAAAATAAACGAGTAAAAAGCTTTAAATCATAAAGCAGTTATTTATTATATTAAACCAGAACAATAATAATTAATCTTCTTTTGGAACAGAAGTTATAACAAGCTATTGGCTGATAACATAAATTTCAAATATAAAATTAATGTATATTCTCAATATTAAAGATAAATACTTTAAAATATTTATACTTAAAACATGTCACAGAAAATGCATTCTACATTACTTTGTTCCCTTGGATGCTTCATGTGTGATATTCTAATTTGCATAGATTTTCTATCTTTGTAAATGTCAGCCATGTACTTTAATTATGGAATTCTTTTATTGTGGGAAAAATAGAAAAAAAATTCTGCCAATCAATTCATTGATATTTAAAAGGTCAAAATTCCTTCCAGTAAAACATTTAGTCATTTTATGCTTTATTCTTTGAGTTCTTCTGAGCAACAATTAATCCAATTAAACCAAATTTAGAGCTTTAGATTGTCATAGATCATGGCTTTCTAAGTGTCTATGTGTCCTTTCCAAAATCACCTTTGTTAGACTATTATAATAGGATCACATAAAGGAATATGATTAAATGTACTTGGTATTTAAAAAACAAAACATGCCAATTGCATTATAAAGTCAATGAGAAGAATGGCATTTTAGATAGACAGCCATTAGCCCAACATCATACAGAACAATCAAAAATGATGACACTATATGAGGAAATATATTCAAAACATACATTATTGACATCATGGTTTACCTAGGTTTTTCTCAAGCATAATATTGCTGAAAGGCATTTTAGCAAGTAAGCGAAAAAACCTACACATCATTGAATTAACAAACATCTGAGGGAGAAGTAATTTTAAGATTTGTGCCTTGAAAAATGGCATATTTTAATTAGTATATTACTTTGAACTGATAATATACTTGATTTTATTTTTCTACTATCTCCATTTAGATCTGGTTTATCTATAACAGGAACTAATGGATTTGTAGGAGGAACAAGGCCTGCCATTGGAACAAGGCCTGCTGCTAAAAAACATGCATAGCTTACATTATGTGAGCCAATGGGATACTGGGTAGGGAGTATAAACAGGCTTCCTCTTCCTAGAATAAATGAGTCTGCTTTTGTCACTTACCTGACTCTCAGAGTCTGTGTCATTGACTCTGTGCCAGCTTAAACCTATCTCCAAGGGTACCAGGACTGGGTTCAAGCAACACTTGGGTCACTAATTTTTCTAAAGTCAATGGTCATTTATTTTACATAAAGTGTATGAAACAATTTCTCACTACACATCACCTTTTGAAATTTATAGCCATAAACTTTATATTAATGTTAATTTTAAACATTTACTCTAATATCTTAGATGATAATCCAAGGCTACAGAAATTCTGGAAAATAGACATATTGACTATGATGATCTTAGTAGGACTCAAAAAGTAATCCTGATATATACAATTTCTCACTTTTACATATGTGTAACATATACATATGTGTTTTATGTGAAAAATATATCAAATAAGCCATATATATATATATATATATATATATATATATATATATATATATATATTCATAACACTATTTTAAGTTACTCTCAAATTTTACTGATTGTTTAAAAGTAAATATATTTTTTTCTGTTGCCCTGTAGTCTGAATTATTCACTAGGAAATTGTTCTTAAAACAGGGTTTGAACAGAATTATTTTATAGAAATGAGAACATTACAATATGAAAAAAACATCTATTTCTGCTTAATCATATTGTTATGTATTGATTTGTCTGTGAAGACATTTCATCATTTATATTCATTGTTAGTTTTTTTATCTTTTATGTCCTGTTAGCAACTACTAAGAAAAAAATCTTCAACTCTTCATGATCTTTGAGTTAAGCACCTGATATATAGCAGGCTCTTAAGAGTTTTAATGTACTAAAATAGAGTATAACAAATTGGTAAGAAATTGTATGCCCATTTTGTTTATTTGTATTTTATAGAACATATTATACTTGGTAAATTACTTAAAATACATACTTATTGGTTAGAGCACAAGGCATTAGCAACATGAATATTCATGATGACTTTAACATCAATGCAATTATGTTTGTAGCAAGTTTAAGTGTAAGCTGTTTCTAACAAAGATAAATGTTGTTACTTGTTTCCCAGTTAGTAATCATATTCTGCTCCTATGGAGATACGGTTGTTTAACAATGTTTTTCATGTTTTCATAAGTACTAACTTACATCCATTAAAATGTAGTTTGAAATCTTGACCATATTTGGAAATGGGGTTCCTGAAGATTTAATTGTTTTATTTGATGTGTCATATGTGCAAAAAAAGTGGTACCATCATGAGAAGAAAAGACATACAGAGATAGTCTTTGTGCTGATCAAGAAGTGAAAACAAAGGCAGAGAATTCTAAACTATCTGAAATAGATACCAGAAGGCATTCCAGGGATGCATAGTCCTGGTTCCAGAACCCTACCTTCCAGAAATGTGAGACAAAAATGCCTGTTGTTTTAATCTAACTTGGCGTACTATAATATAGGAACATAATTAAACAGAAGTTTTAACAAAGACAGAATTGGTTTCTGTGTTGCCAGCGTAAGCATTTTATGAGAAATACAGGTATATGACAGAATAATATAAGAAAAGAATACTTTTCTCTTCAAGTTATCACCAATATCTTTTCAAGGTGAAGCAACCTTCTAATTTTTTATTCGAAATTATAAAAAGTATCTATTAAAGGTATAGCTATCATCAACCCCACTAAGGTTCTAGAGATAATTGGAACATAAGAAAATAATGGTAAATGCAGAGAAGATTGAGTAATTAAAAATAATAGCATGATTTTGGCTTAACATCAATTATCTCACATCTGTGTTAGTTAACTTTCCACTAATAAAATAAGTAGCTGAGATAATCAACTGTTAGAGTGAAAAGGTGCATTATTTTACACTTTGATGGTTTTATTACAAGAGTAACTAGCTGTGTTGATTTAAGTTGTGAGGCACTGTGGTACCTGATGTATGAGGCAGATGCAAACTTATCTTATTCCTAGGAATCAGAAAGGGACAAGAAAGATGACAGTTTCCCATTGGCATCTTTATTTAGTGTAGAAGATGACTATGTTTTAGACTGCTCTGGGATCCAATACTCTTTTCTTCTTTAATAACCATAGGAGCTTCAAGAATTTTCTGGACTGGAAATTGTTGTGTAGAGTGGGCTGGCCTCAAACTCATGACAGCCTTTCTGCTTCTACCCTTTCAGGTGTTGGGTTACAGGCATGTGCCACTATGCCTTCCCAATGTAATTGTATATTTTTTTGAGATAGGGTCTTTATTATATATGAGTGCTATGTCTGTATGTATGTCTGCATGGCAGAAGCGGCATTAGAACTTATTACAGGTGGTTAAGAGCTGCCTGGGGTCCTGGGAATTGAACTCATGACATCTAGAAGAGCAGCCAGTACTCTGAATCACCGAGCCATATCTCCAGTCTGCTACAGCATTTTTCTAATACTTATTGCTTTCACAAAAAATAAAACATTTTTCTTGTGCCATATAATAATACACTGATGAAAAGCTCCAGTGTTGCCTCAAGTTCTACAACAAAACCATTACTTATTCTTTGCTGAAAAAAAAATTATTAAAAACCTGAGGATGTTGCTTAACATCTTAAACATGGTATGCTGTTTCAATTTCGTACAATATCTGTAAAATATAGTTGCTTCAGATCAACAAATTTCAATGTTTCATAACTGAGCCTAACTAAATTTAATTGAATATGTCACCATTGGAAATGCTGTAAGAATATGTTTATATATTTAATACAACAACACTGTTAAAATGTATTAATTCTAAAGGTTTGAAAACAACATTGAAATTGAATATCAATATACAAATTGAATCCAGTTTCAATATCCAAATAGAAAACAGTAGTTTATTGTTGTCTACATTTATTTTTAGTTTTTTATGAAATGATTGCTTTGTGCACGGTTGTGTGAGGATGGCCTAGGTTTGATGTTTTGTATTGTCTGCAGGTGTTGGATTTATGGGGGAATGTTTGACTGCTCAAGATCTACACATGCTATCAGTGAAACAACTCAGTGCCCTGGATTAATAAAAATACCCAAGGTCAGATTCTCAGGGTTTCCCTATAGAGTATGGTGCCTACCATGATGGCAATTCCCTCTGCTGAGATGTGGAAGAGTTTGTACCATTGAGAATGCATCCTTTTCATCCTTGCTGGCAGCCACAGCAACCTTACTACTATATTTTATCATTATGTTATTTAAGTCAATATATTCAAATAATTAATTCCTTAAACATTAACTAAGATTTATCAATAAATTAGAAAATATCAGTACTACATTCTAACTCAAAAGGAAGATGACATATGTCTCCCGTCACTATGAAAAATTTCCTGTGGTTTAATCAGGAATCATTTATTTTTCTAGCTCATGAGGATTTTTTAAGTCTTTCTATATATTTTGTTATGTGTTTGCTTAGAGTAACTAGACAAAGTTTTCCTATTCCAAATTCCAAATATCAATTTTTATTATAAATGAACAGTAATTTTTTTGTTTTACTAGAGTTGCTCAGAAGAACATTGTCTAGAGATATAAACACTACAAATGATATTACTTTAGATATCTTAGAAACTTACAATATCATTTATTATCCTTAAATTAGACTTCATGTCTACCCGACATCTAATAGTAATATGTAAATATATATATATATATATATATATATATATATATATAAACTGATATAAGAACTATGTAAAAGTCTACCATATAGAGCATTTCTAAGCCAAATTATCTACCCACAAGCCTATTTTTCATCAAAACTGCTTTCATGCTATAATAAAAAAATTCAAGATCTCTGTAAAACATTTCCTTTTTTGAAAAATTCTATTTATCTAATAAAGTCAAAGCAACATGGGCAAATGTTATATTTGTGAGGAAAATTCAGCTTAATATACTAATTTCATGCATTTGTTTGTTAATATAAATGATCTGCAAATGATAATTTAGAATCAACTTACAGGTTTCCAATGAACAACCAATACAGTAGATAAAGGAATCAATGTCACTGATAAACAGAATTTCATCTTGACCACAAAAGCAAAACAAACAAACCAAAAAAACAAAACACATAGCTTTGTTTAATTGCATGTCCCACTTCTTTATTATTGTGAATATTTACCATTTTTGTAATTTTTCTCTGGGGATATAAGTCATTTATTTGGAGGTGATTATTTATATTTACTCCTAATAAACTTTTAAAACCCTTTTTTGGATGTTTTCTCTTTGTTTTATTAATTGGAATTTGTATTAGAAACATGTTGACTTCACAGAGAGACAATCTGATAGACAGTTTGCTTACTCACTTCTGAAGCGTATGCCTCCTGCAGCATAATGTGTGGTTTGTGTGGATGTACTGAAAGGAGAGAGTGTGCTAGAGGAGAGTTGGAACTGATCCAATAGTATGGTGGCAGCGCAATGCTCATGATGTTTTTGTCATGTATATATGCTTTTTTGTGTTCCTTGAGCATATAAGCATGATTGCTGAGCTGGTTGTGTCCCCTGTGTTCCAGGAGTTAGTGAAGCATGACAGTCCATGTAGTATCTGTCTCTTTTTTCCTGTTATCTTTGATGACAGCATTTTATAGCAGATCTGCTTTTAACAATTCCCCTGAAGTAAAATTGAATAGGTCTGATGTCTTTCCAATACACTAGAGCAAGTCTTGGGGAATTTTAGTTTATTAACCTCAAAGGTCTCTCCATTTGTTTAGCTCTCCCAAACTGTATCCAACTCTCAGAATTCAGCAAAATTGATAGAGCATGCTCTTTTACAATACATTTCTTTGTAAGATCCATTTAAAAGCCTAAGCACTTAAGGAAAATCAATAGGGTTATATGTGGTTTCATGGTTTTCAGACTCTTGAACACTAAATTCAACCTGATCCATTGTTATTAGGCATCTACAGTTCTAGTTCAGTCACCTAGAAAGGTGAGAGTTTTGGCCTATAATCTGCTATGGATTGAATCTCACTGACAAGTTGAATGAATTTTAAATGTGATTGTTTTAACAAATAAAAATAAATATCTGATGAATCCTATATTTTCCATATGTGTAATATCCTAAGACAAAGTCTTCCTTTTACACAACATTTGAAATATCAGCTATTCCAGTGAAACATATTAGAAGTTACATAGAAGCTAATGGATTTGTTGTAAAGAATTGCAAACACTGTTGTGGGTTTCAGAATGATCCACATTTTCTTATGGGATTAGTAGGCAGAAGACTGAGGACTTGCTTCATGTTCCTGTCCACACCTGTGGTGATCTGCTGCATCAGTCAGAAAATGGACTTGATGATGCCTATGGAGTCCAATGGGATCAATAGTGTTCTACTGCAGAATTTTCTTATATAGTTGAGTCCAGTCTTTTTTTTTTTCATTCAGACTGTCAACAGATTAGATAGACTTCTGTCCTAATAAAGAACAATTATTTTACTCAAAGCAACTGCTTTAGTTGTTAACCCCAGTCCAAAAAGCAACATTACATAAATATCTAAATGAAATTTGAGCAAATAACTAACATTTTTATGTCTTTGGCAAGCTGAAAAATGCAATTAACTAATAATAAGACATATATTAGATGAGAGTATGATTTTAATGACCTAGATAGCATATAGTAAATTATGTAATGTACTCGACCATTATATTAAAAACCAGATAACCTATTACACAGGAAACCAAATTACTATCATTGCATTTCAAAATTTATTGAAAAAATCAATTGGAACAGAAGAGTACAAAGGTATGTTGGCATCATCTCCAAACAGATTTGTTCTCAGGAGCAAAAACTGAAGAATTGTCATAAGGATTGATATAAACACTTAGTACTCCACTAGGAAATAAGGTTGTGATTTTGACCATAAAATGATTAACACATATATAAACAGCATTCATACAATGGTTTATATTCAGCAAATAAAGCACAAAAAAATCAATCTTATTTATTATTTAATATTATAAAAATTGTGACAAACCTGTTTTCACAGCAGCACCATTAGGGTTATATGACATTTAAGTTCACTACAATGATGCCTACCAGGTAGTTATGTGGGCCATATACTATTGTATATGTCTAAGACACTGTTCTGAAACTTGTTATGTTTTTTTTAATTTAATTAGTAAAGCCTTATCTAGTCACTTTATTTGGTTTCATAATTTACTCTAACACTTTGTAATACAGTAAAAATAATCACCTTGTAATATAGTCCAATCATACTTATAAAAGAATTTTACTAATCAAAAAATGGAATTCAAATAACAGATTATGATTCTATATAATAAATTAATTAAAATAATCTCAGAATATAATACATGTAAACATAAAAATATGTGTTATAAAACAATTTCACTGAATCATTAAATGACAATAATTATAAGGAAAATTGTAAAAAACATGATTGATTCTATATTTATTTTTCAAAAAGCTTAGGATATATAAGAATGAATAGCAAATCCTTTGGTTTTTTATTCATTACTTCTGGTCCATTTTTAGAAAAAAAAAACCTGAGACAAGAAAATTTCAAAGAATGTATATAAATTGTATTTGTCTCATGTAGAAGGTTGATTAAAATGTACCAGGAAGACAGTCAATAACAGAAACTTTGCATTTCAAGCAATAGATATAAAACATCATAAAAATCACAGAAAGTGTCATATTAATTATAATTTTCTTTTTGCACGTATGGTTTTCTCCTTCTTAAACTATTATAGATGTGCCTATATTAGTCTGTTAAACTTACGTATCCACAATACACATCTCTTTATTTATTTGCTTGCTTTTATTGAGAAATAAAGTAAAAATCTACTGGGTAAACAGAAAATAAGCACACTGACATGCCGAAACATATTACATTAAAGTGTGATATTTTATTGTATTACTGTAACAAAGGGAAGGCATTAGAGCATTTTAATCCCCATATTTTCTTAGGCAGTTTTATTAAACTCACTTAAACAACATGCTTCTCCTTGAATCCAGGCCTTCATCTACAGGCTTGAGTCTTTTTAATTCAAAGTATTTACCTATTTTATATACTAAGCCCGATGTTTTAAAAATAAAAGAAGGAACTCGAACATGAACTTTATTTCTAAAATAGGTACCAGTTCTTTTGTCTTTATAAACATATGATTTGAATTTCAGTCCTATCAATAAATTGTTATTTGGCTTATGAAAAGTGTACAACAAACATCCTCTATACTTAAGTGAACTCAGAAAATTAAAGGTTTTTGTATATTTAATATTCTGGTAGTAGAGAAACAATATTTTGAAACCTTATATTTTGGTAGCATTTTATTATCATTATGTCATGGAATATATGTACATATTACATATGGTATTTATTATTTATATGTCTATAAATATAAATTATATATACCACAAATGTAAGACCAAGTATGAAACATGAGGAGAAGTCTTTTGAGGATAAGTCCTCCTATTGTCATACAAACATTTTAAACTACACTTGTGTCAGCTATCTATTAGACTTCTCAAGAATGTCTTGTGTTTGGAAAAATGACAATGTTTTTCATGCAGTTCCAAATCTTGGAAAGAAAATTAAGTCAAATGCTCACAAGTGCCAGCTTCAAAGTAAATTTTCCATGGTAACTGTACCTCAAAAGTTTGTAGCTGCACATCTTTCCCAATTAGCAACTCTAAAGGGTACTATTAGTTTCTTCAAAACATAAGGGACCTGGTTTCCTTATATGATTGCTATTTCTGTTGACAGCAAGCCATAAGAGAAGATGGAATATACAATGATGTACCGTTTAGTTCTTACTTACAATCATTTAACTGGTTCATAAAGAGAACAAAGCATATTATGTTGTAATACTTTCAACAAGTAAAGCTGCACTTCCTTACTAAATCATAAGCACTAACCTAAAATGCTTTCAGTAAACAGATTGTTTAGTAAAAACAGCAAAAATATAAACTCAATTAGCATTGAGATGATGCACTCTTCTTATAATGCTTGCCAGCTAAGTTGTGATCTGGAAAATAAATGACAAATATGTAATGAGAAGCTTTACAACAATGAACAGAGAAAAGAAGATAAAGACTTACTCTTCATAAGAAAATATTGCATAGATATATTCATTACAATGATAAGACTAATTCACACTACATTTCTTTTCATATTTTGTTTTGAAAAGTTAAAAGACACCCTCCATTAACAATATTACTCTATTTTTAAGAAATATGTTATAATTATGAGTTTATTTTTATGAACAATAGAAATGATCACTGAAAGGATAGTTTTTGTAAGTATATATTTAAAAATCAATGTATACTGCTAGAATTAGACATATGGAAAATCAAATCTAAAAGTGTTTTCTTCTTAAATAAATTCTAAAAGTAGAGGCTGGGGAGATGGACTTACTGGATAATATGCATGCTTCCAAAGTTTGATGACAAGGTCCTGAATTCAGATTTCTAACACAAATATAAATAAAAGCCAGGCACTGTTGTACTTGCCTGCAACCATCACCCCCAAGAAGTAGATACTGGAGGCTAATGGGCCAGATATAGTAGTTAAAACCGCAAGCTCCAGCTTCACTGAAACATCTTATCTCAAATCATAAGTAGCAAGTGATGGTAGCAAGCAAGACCACAAGTTGGCCTGAGTACACGTGATGAGCATGTATGCATATTCCCACTTGTGTAGGCACACCTGTGAATATAGGTGTGCAGTTGTCGGGCATTCTGACAGAACAAGTCATTGAGGGGGAGCGGAACCAGCCTGTCCCCCTCGGGGCTGAGCAGGATGGTGAGTATTGATGGCCCGACCACTCCCCCACCAGGAGAAAAGACACACACGAGCTGGGAGAACTGTCCAAGCAAGTAATCGCTTTTATTATTACAAGCCACCTTTTTATAGGCTGAGGGTAAATGGGAGGGTCTAGGAGATGAAGAGAAGTGAAGTAGGGTGTGAGG
The DNA here is from genome assembly GCA_026225945.1 of Cricetomys ansorgei. Classification (NCBI taxonomy): domain Eukaryota; kingdom Metazoa; phylum Chordata; class Mammalia; order Rodentia; family Nesomyidae; genus Cricetomys; species Cricetomys ansorgei. The sequence goes on from JAMJFZ010000199.1 coordinate 16,240,962, forward strand.
TAAAATGGAGTGAGGGGGTTCCAGGTTCTTCTCTGATCTCTCTTACAGATTCATTTTAAAAATATCCCTCACTCTATTTTTCATTTTCTTGGGAGCCTTTTCTAAAATTCAACTGACTTACAGTCTTCAAAAAATTAGTAAGTTTGTGTTTGTGCTTTTCTTTTCATTGTATCACATCCAAATGTGCAACAGAATTTGTCAATTTCTATCTTTTCTATCAAAGCTTACCTAGCTGCAATCTTCTTACACCTTAGAAATCACAAGTGGCTTCTAAGAGCATGCCTCGTCCGTGCACATCCCTTAGTTACAGGGTTATAGTCTTTTGTTTCAAGGTGAATTGCCTTTAATTCAAGTAGAGGACTGTCTAAAGAATCACTATTGCAGTTATATGTGCCAAGGGGAATTGAGGTTTCATAAAAACCCATTAATATAAAGCAAGTAGGACTATTCATCTTTCAGAGTGTGAGAAACAAAATGTCCCTTACATTCCAAGTCAAAGAATCACTTTCTGTTTTGGACTTCACCTGTACTGAATAGCCACAAATTCATTTCAGTCAGTTCCGGTGCAATCTCTGGAAAGCCAATCCTACTTAAAAGGACTTTCTCCAGACTGAGGGGAGCAAGGCAGATTTCAGTAAAATTTTATTCAGAGTTCAACCAATAGGAAATATTTGTATCTAATAATCTTGGTAAAGAGTTTAAAGCTGACCATTGCTCTAGCCACCCCTACACACACATAAGGCTCCATATGGTAACTTGGGAATAAAATTCTTGGAGTCTTACCTTCCACCATGTTCATAATATGGCTTCTCTACCCATGTCAAATTTCTTTACCTTTCACTCTTCTAATTCACTCTGCCGATTTCTCTTTTATCTTCTGCTACTTACTTCTACATTTCTACCTTCTTTTGTACCAATATTGACTCATTCTTGAAGGTTTTGTTTTAATGTGTCAACTTGCACAACTAAGAGAAAGAAGTCCATGATCACATATTTCTAATAGACAATAAATAACAATCTATTACTAAGGTGAAAATAATTAATTTAAAAATAATCAGTGTATAAACACTTCTTTCCCTTGTGTTTAAAATGGCCAGTCTAAGCTAGACTCTACAAAGTTTCTAAGGCATTTTTTGGACTGTGTGTTAAGAACAATGAGCACATCTGTAAGTATCATAGGATTTATTGTATTTTTATTGTACTATTCTAAGTTTGTCTTATTTTCCAGTTCCTTGCCTCATATATTTTGGAATCTCTGCATAAACTAACTTTCCTGTTCCACTCTTTGTCTTATGTCTTTTTTCACGGTAGCTCCAATAATCAGAGTTTCTACCTGTCATGTGCCTGTAGAAGACAGTGCCTACAGACTTGTGTGGTGGATCCCAGAGTAAAGATAGTTATTTCTAGCTTGATCTATGAATTTGATCTTCAGCAACCACATGGTAGAAAGAAGGATTGACTCTTACAGTTTGTCCTTTTCCACCTATGCACAGTGTAACACACATGACTGCATGTGCGTGCACATGCTCACACACATGAGAGAGGGAGGGAGGGTGAAAGAATGTAACTTTAAAAATAGAAAACAGCAACTTTTAATGGAATATTAGATACTGATCACTTATCTCATAGGAAAAAACATCCAATCCTGTTTCTAGAATAAATACTGAGATGATAAAGCCAGGACAGCAACATATGGCTAAACTATCAAGCCTCTTATAGAATAGAAAAAGCACTCCACCCCAGTTCTTCTGTGTCTTATAAGCCTTTGTTTGAATGGGTCTCTGAAAAAACTGTAATTGAGATTCTTTGAAGAGACTAACCTGATATCTCTCCTTAGTTTCATCCATTTCCCTCATTATTACCTCCAACCCTGACAAAGTCACCAACATAGTCAAAGTAGAAAATTATGATAATTTATATTAAGGGAAATATTCTATAAAATGACAAATTTCCTTTACTATAAGAATATTTGATCATGGTAAGTGACATTATGGCAAGGTGATGTTATTGATGTAGAAGCAGTATTTAACAACCTACTCTGAGAAACTCATCTATACAATATATCTTAACAATAAAGCCAAAGATGACATTCTTTGAGTGACATCTGAATCATCAAGGTTTGCTTATCACACTCTGATGTTTGGTTAATAATTTCTTTCAATATTTCTTACTTTTTTCTTCAAATACTTCTTTAAATTCCATGATTTTCTTGAGGGTTTTATCTGAAGTCATGAGCATCAAAACACATCAAGTGAAAGGCATGAGATGCTTCTTAATTGCTGGGAAAATACTCAACTAATAGAGGACGTATCATCTATGGAAAACTTTCTATATTTCAAAGACATAATCTTGTGGTCCATGTGAAATTTTTAAGTTAGGTCAAAGTAGTAACCTCAAACAAAAACTTAACTTTGATTATTTTGGTTATCTTCATCTTATTCGTTTCTATTCCATATTGTTACATTGCAGTTATGTGTTAAGAGCTATTGGATATGTTCAATCAAAGAGTATTTATATGTCCATTTTGCTACCAGTATTACAAATACTGTGAGTAATAATGATTTGAAGTAAGTGCACTCTCCAAGTTATTAGGTAGTATAATTAGTCATTGAAATAGCATATCAATAGAAGCTAATATCTAAATGTTCAATATTGAATTAAAAGCCATTAACTTTGATATAATGTTTACTCTTGGGACTTTTGGATGAATAGCAATATCAAATATATTGAATATACCATAGAAATCTAGATATATTTGCATGGTAAAGACACAAACATAATGCAAGCATTATGCTGGAGCTTATCACTGAACTTAAGCAAGAACTGATGCTGGAGAATATTGTTTGGAATATGTATGAGAGATTGAATTCTTTACACATAAAATGATGCTGTATTCTCTTTTTTTGTTTTCTGTTTAACTTTTTGCACATCGAGAATAACTTTTATGATTTAGTTGCAACACCATCAGAAGTTTTTGATCTGTTATTTTCACCTACAATAAGGAAAGTGTCCTTAAAAGACTTCCTGCTAACCTACTTGAAAATGTGAGATTTTTTAAAGAAAAGGAATGGATAGGAACTGCACAAAAACTTTGTTTAGAATGATTATGTTTGTCCTGATTGATGTACTCAAGAAACAGTCAAAAAACATGTCAGTTCCACTTTCCTTGTTTGAGGTGCTGAATAAATGCAGCGTGGTTGCCTTCAGAACAGGCAAATGTAATTCACAATTTGTGAAATATCTTTTGTAAAAGTAGCATTGGACACACAGTATGTGTTTTGGAGGGAGGTAACGAATTTCTAATTTGTGAGCATCATGTTGACAGTCAAACTACTAGCTGATATTTATGATAACTGACTGAACGTTTTCCCTTTAGCCCAGGTTCTAATGAAATGATGCTAAAGTGCCTGTATTTCACAACGGAAGCCTTAATTAACATAATGGAGTAATTTATGAAATTAATTTGTTTATAATGACTATTATTTAAAGTTACTAAAAGCAATTGGCTAGCATTTATAAAAGTTGTGCTTTCAGAATACAAAGTGCATTTCAGTATATATTTTTGTCATCACTTCATGTTTTCTCATAACTTTTAATCACTTACTAAGTTATTGTTTGCAGATGCTAAGTATCAGGTGCATATCAAGTATCTCAGAAATTCCATGAAACTGGTATCACTATGCCTTTGTAGAGATGAAGACTTGAACTAAGGGAGTTCCCAAGGTAATGAAGTTAGTTGGTCAACTAACTTAGAGATTAACATCTCTAAGATTCATGTCTTCAACCACAGTCACTACACTCTAGGAAACCTAATGATTATAGTTCGTGAATTGGCACCCGGCATTTACTATAGTAAAGTCAAATACTGGGGCAGAAGTGGATTTAGACACCCTCACTTTATCCTCATTTAATGCTGATGAATATACTTTAGTTCCTCACTCAGTTTATAATTAGGCAAGTTGGAAATTGTAGAGACTATGATATTTGTGCACGGTTTTCCTAACTCATTAACTAAGTTTTTCATTATTTTTTCACTAATTTCAGTAGCTAACTTTCTCTAATTCAGTCACAAACTCATACATGGTGTTATATTTATCCATAGTCAGAATATAATCTACACTATAGCACTGACATTTATTCATAAGCTACTTAAATATTTATCACTATGTATTGATAAGTCTAAGAACATAATGAAAATTTGCTGAGATATTTATTCTCTAATTAACACCATATAGAGGCAGTGCATTATTCAAAAATACAGGAAATATTTTGTTAGAGGAATCAGAAATTTGACCACTGGGCAACAAGAGCTGATATGGATTTTATGATCTGATCATGAATGAGAGGTTATAATTTTCTGGTAATTGACAATTTGGACAAGAAATGGCTATGATGGTTTACCAGAAGCTGAAAATACATGTCAACATGTGGTGTGTCTGAATCATGAATACAACATTGCATAAAGCAAGAGATGTGTGGAGAGAAGAGCTAGAAAAACAGATCCAAGCCAAACCTATTACAAACTATCAGCTGACGGTCAGTACTGAAGTGTATCAGCAGGTACCATTAAAAAGATGCTATGAGAATGACACTTTACTTCTAAGGGCTTTTGGGCACTAAGGGAAAAAAAGCAATCTAAGGAAAACCTCAGAAAAAGTCATACTGAAGGCATGCTACAAAAGTCTCTGCCATTGCTCCTCAAGATACTCAAGGATATAGTAAATCAGGAAAGAATGAAAACGTTCATAGATTGTAAAAGATTTATTGAGAATAGTAATTGAAATGTGAAATAGATAAAGAGTGAGTGGAAAAACTAAAACAAACAGAAAACAAAATAAAACTAATTGAAATGGAAGAAGGCTGTTATTTTCCAACTGATACTACAATGCTGTTTAAAAAGTACTAATGGCAACAGAAGTTATATGAGGGAAAGTGAGTGAAGGGCATATGAGAACTCTCTGTATTGTATCTATAACTGTTGAACATCTAAAATCATCCTAAAGTTAAAAAAAACAAAATTTGTGTAGGTGATGCATCAGATGTGAGTCTCCTAGTTGCTTCTGTGGAGATGAAATTTCATTTGTTTTTGTTGTTTCCAAGTTTGGTTGATTTCAAAACAGGGATGGGAGTTGGTTTACCAATTCTTCAGATACTGAGTGTTGGTTTGAGAATAGAAAAACAGGTGGGATTCCAATTCAGTGTGAAACAAGATAGCATGTGAATGGAACAAAGAGCTGTACTGCTTGGGCTAGGGTGCAAGCTGTGATACCTAAAATGTTCCTGGGAGCATAAGGATGGCACGAGGGGGAAAGGGCCTTGGGCATTCAGTGAGATGGCTAATATACATACTGTGATAATAAGGCCAATGCTGAGTACTGAATAAGGCACAGGCATGTGAAGTTCCAGGGACTCAACAGGGTGGACTAGCCACAGATGCTCAACCTTGTCTAGATCTGTTAACTGAGAAGGTTGTGGTCAAGCTATGCAGATGGGACCTAACCACAGGATATGTGATGTGAGTTGGACCTGGATTTGGATATGAACCTGGAAAACTTGGAAATAGTATAGCCACCATGCTGCCTGAGAAATGTTTGGAAAGTTAAAAGACAAGTATTTTTACAGCCCAATAAGCATGTATATAAATACAAAATATTCTAAAATGATATAAATATATTTCTAAAAATTATATTCATATTCACAGAATAAACTCTTTTTTCTTGAAAATGCACACTCTGTATATTAAATAATATTTGTGTTATAAGAAGGTTTTGATAAATTTCTCATTACTTAATAGTAATGTAAACATAGTAAAATTGTGTTGTCTTAACATTTCTAGAAAATTTTTTACTAAGATTAACAAGTTCTCAACTTCTTTTTGGTACACTTTTTATTTTAACAGTGTAATTACATCTGTCTCCCTTCCCTTTCTTCCCTCTTAACTCTTTCATTTAGCTCAGCTGTTTCTCTTTAAAATTCATTGCCTCTATTGTTGTTATTACATACATATCTGTCTATATGTGTATATTTCTAAATACAGAAGTACATTCTGTTCAGTCTATAATTTTATCTGTATGTTTTCAGGTGTGACCCTTTGGTATTGAATAACAATTGGTATGTTCTTTTACTTAATTTTTTTTCTTGCATGCATTCTGACCCTAGCATTTCTCCAATCCTCCAGTTCCCTTCCATCTTTCCTTTTCCCCTGATCCTCCCACTAACCCTCATAAAAGAGCAGGCCTCCCAGGTAACTAATTGAACAGGGACAAGAAAGAACTAACCTTGGCATGAGCCCCTATATAAAGGCTGAATGAGACAACCCTGTAGGAGGAAAAAGGTCCTAAGGACAGGAAAAAGGTTCAGAGACGCTTCATCCCCCAACTCCAACTTCTAGGAGTTCTGCAAGAAAATAAACCAGATACCTTAAGATATATAGAGAGGACTTAACAGAAACCCATGCAGTCTCTGTGAGCCCCTAAGAGTGCTGGTCATTTGACTCTGTGGGGCTTATTCTCCTGGTGTCCTCCTCCCATTGATCCCCACAATCCCTTTTCCCCTTCTTCTGCAGGGTTCCCCAAGTCTGCCCAGTTGTCTGGCCTTGGGCCTCGGCATCTGCTCCCACCAGCTGTTGGAGGAAGCCTCTCTGATGAAGATTGGGCTAGGCACCATGGTGTGTTCTTAAAAGTTTATGTCACTAGTTCATGCCACAAAAAAAAAAAGAGATAATGTGTCTAATTTACCTATGAGAACACAGAAGCCAGCATTCTTATTCCTTTACAGTGAAGCTCTGTCCTACCTCACTACAGGAGATTTGCTCTTCAAATAAAGTCTATTTTTTAATGTCCATGCCAATTTTTCATGTTTGATTTTTAAGGAAAATATCATTATCTCTATAGCTATGGAATAATAACTCTTTCCTAAGAAATATACTCCTGGGAGGATTTTGAAAGCATCTAGCCTTTTCAGAAGTTGGAGAAAATGAGGTGAGTCTTGGCTATATTGATGTTCAATCATAAAATATTTAAAGCTTACAAATAAATATTGTGGCTTGGTGGTACTGACCATTCAGCAGTTTCAAATGAATAAAATTTGCATTTCTCCAACATTTATTTATTTATTTATTCATTTATTTATGCAATAGTGCTTAGTAGTGAGCAATTTAAAAATCAGTTAAAATAGTATTTCAGACAAAATGCTCAGAGTATTTGAATCATTGAACTTACTATCTCTGTTTTTTTTTTCCTTTCTTCTGTGAAGTTCAATCCTTTTAGATTAGAATACTCAAATAAAAAGCAAATTGGTAAATTTATACTTGGGACTCAGCTCAGTAACATGCAAGAGAGGCAAATAAAGAACAACAAAGGTGAGAGAAACTGAAGGAAAGTATCCACTGGTTTCTTAAAGCACACTATATTCATTGTTTTAACTATCAGTTCCTCTCAAAGATTATTACATTACACTTGTACTAACTTAGACATGACATCAAAGGAGGTGGAGGGTTCTCAATTGAACATGTCTTTTCCTGTGTGAGGAAGACTCAATCTGAGTAAGAGAAAAACCACAAAAAAAAGGAATTTGAATATCTCAGAAAGAGAAAGAAAATAAAAAAGATGCAATTCTGTAGGCTAAATTTCCCCTTAACTCTAAACTCCAAACAAAAGATCATTGCAGTTGTAATGAAAGCAATGCTGTTATTAATGTGGAAACGAATTGCTTTTTTTCATGTCAAACTCTGTATGTGCAATTTATTGCTGGATAAATATTATCAAAAAGAAGGTGGAATATTGAAATGGAACACCTAGATCACCAAATCTGTCAAGTTATATTCAAAAACCACTTTCCTGGTGAGATTCTTAGACCACCATACTCACTTGAGAAAATTTAGTTCTCTTTGTCAAGTTTATATTTATTTGGATTTTTTCAAAGATAAACCCATGTATAAGCTCAATATTTGAAAAACTGGGAGGTTATTCCATTGAACATGTAGCTCTATACAAAAGACTACAAGAATTGTCTATCTCCAAATTTCCTGTGAAGTTTTAAATCACCAAGAAACATTTTTTTAAATGAGATGTAAGAACAAAATTTATGACTTAAATTTTAATTACTCTGTCTAAGAAATCTATCTATGGAACAAAGACATAGCTTCCTGGAGTGCTAGGTAGGGCTGTTCAGGTGAAATTGTCCTGAATGTACCTTGCCCAAAGACATAACCTGTTGGAATGTTGGGTAGGGAGTATCTAGATCCACTTAAGTGACCCTACTGCATGGGATGTGCTCCAAATACACTGGATAGGCTTGGGCACTTATAGGCAGGAATTAACCCAGACAGGAAGTACATCAGGATAGTATGTTTGGCAAGAATGCTTGCTACTGTTTGGGTCTGGTGAGAAGTATGTAGTCTTATGCATTCTGCCTTTTTAAGCCCTGTGTCATGTGATGCCTAGCCATTCTGTGGAAACTCTGGAGGTGAGAGGTTCACTGCATAAGTGCCTCAGAATAGACCTAATCAGAGTCTATCTTCCTGGTCAGTATTTAATTAATTTAATTAAAGCTTGCTTGTTTCAAATTTGGCTCAGTTGTGGTGGTCTTATTCTTGACAAGATTTGGGATTTACAGTGGATCCTATAGGACTCTATTAAGCTTTAACATATTCAATATATTATCCATGTCATTATTATTTGCTACTTACTTTGAGTATACATTATCTAAAAAGGGAAATCACATTTTCTTGTGCAATACTCATAGAATCTAAAATATGAATGAAACACTCCTTCTTTATAAAAGAGCTATTGCATAGTGATCTGATTTCAGATCCTTGAAAGGACTGTAGAAGTAAGAAGAAGCAATCGAAATTACAACCACAAAGCTGATTAATCAGATTCCATGGCATCCTGACCTGGACCAGTCATTGTTCAGTGACAAGGACCTGAGTAGGAAGGCCCAGGGGATCAGAAATAAAGACATTCAAATAAGTGGGCTCAGGAGGTCTTTGCAAATGTTGTCTTATGCGAAGCAAGCTTACTAAGAAATTCAGCATCTTAAATACTATTTCAAGGGGAAAACTGACTGGAGTGAGTAGAAACTATCATATAATGGAATAAGATCAGTGGGAAGTGATCTAAACCATATTGAGTAAAAGGACCATAGGACATCTGCAGAGCATCAGAGAAAAAGCACATGATGACTTTAGAACTGATAACCATGGCCTTTTAGGGTGGAAATACCTAGGTTCTCAGGATCTGGAGCCTCAACTCCCCCAACTCCAGAGGCCCAGGACTGTCCTAGTTTGGTTAAACACATTTCTGGTTCCTTTTCCATATATCAGGGCCTCAGATAAATTCCTAGATCAGAAAACAATTATCATCATCTTCCAAGCTGTTCGCCTTAAAATCCAGATTTAACTGACCAGCTATCTATCATGTTGTCCACTGAACAATTCGTATTTTCTACTTAGGAATATATATATATATATATATATATATATTCCTTCCAGTGTAAGTTGCTGAATTTATGTCTCTGAGGTTGTTACAGAACACTCAATGTTGCAACTGAGCAGAATACAAAGTTGTGGGATATAAGGTTTTACCTCTTGAATAGGGAGAAAAACATTCATTAATCTTATAAGCCTTCAGATTTAGAATACAATAGTAACATTTTCATGAGCTATTCTTTTATAGAAGGAAGCATGTAGATTCTATAAGTTTTGTATGCAAAGAAGCAATTTCTCAGACTGAATTTCTTAAGGTTGATAAATTTTATTTTCCCAATTATCTTTTATTTGTATACATATAAAATATATAGGAAATATAGAGTTTTGAAATATAATATTTATTATTTTTATATCAAAACATAAAAATACATATATGATAATAATATAATTAAATATTACCAATTTGCTGCCCATATATGTATATATTGTATATTACTGTATGTAGTTCTTGAAGAGAACCACTTTCTTGAAATACTCACTTTCTTGAAAGATTCTGCAATTTATCTTTTTACACTTTGTTTATACTGTTGTCATATATTATCTAAATTAAAGAATCTTTAAACACAGATAACACTGAATATAATCCCTATGTGTACTGTGACTATTCCTATTCATATTTATAACAAAGAATAATTCATAAATCAGGTATAGTACTAGATTTCCACCAATAACTAAGGGTTAGTTTAATAATTATTTAAACTTGCTATGGAGCTTGACATTTTTATTTAATATTTTCATACACCATATTACCAAAGGTAACCAAAGCCACAAACAGAATAAGCATTAGAATGCTGTATCAATATGAAGAATCACTTTCAATTTAAACTAGGATACAACATTTTCAATAAGATACTTTTATAATTCTTTTTCATAAATAGGCTTTTGATAATCTCATGGTCTCCACATTACTAGTCTATACCATCCTTTAATCTAAATTGGAGTAATTCAGAAATATTTCACAGAAATATGAATATCTTAAATATGAATATAGATAGCAAATATTTTCATAATTCCACATATATGCATGTAATTCACATTTTTTATATATTCAGATAAATAAATTCTTAGAAATGTTATCATTTTGTGAACATCATTTGTAATTTTACAAACCAAGTAAGGTATAAAGTCTTTAGATGTTAGAATTTTGCAGAAAGAAGAAACACAACATACAATAAGTCGATTGTTACCAGAAACAGTGCGATACTATAAATACTCATTCATATACGTTCATAGGTCACCATAAAGTGAAATTATTTTAAGATGATCATATAAAATTGTTACGGATTTGTGATTAAAATAAAGTAAGCACTTCATTACTAAATATTAATTTAGACAGTTACTGAGCCTTTATCAAAAGAGATAGGGCAATTGCATTGTATCTATTATGATCATGTAATTTGTTCTTTGATGGCTTATTAAGCATGGATTACTAAAAAATTAACATGGGTAACCTCATTCTTTTCCAGGATTGTATTTGGATTATCAGTTGTCATTAATCTGCTTTGCAATTTCTCTGCCTTGAAAATAGCCTACAGATTTAGAAGCAGATGAATCAGTGTTAATCAGAAAAATACACAGCTACTGATTATTCCAAATTGTTCATTATTCAGATAAATAGGCTTTGAATGATATGGTAAAGACATTTTCATACACATTTTAAAAGAGAGACATAATTGAATGTCATTCTTTCAGATAATTAGAATGTTAAGCACAAAACTTGTGATGCAATTACAGGACTTTAATTTTATTTAGCATGCAAAATTTATTCAGACTAATATATTATTTTCATTTTATAACTGAGTCTAACAGTAAGAATACATATCAGTGTTGTAGACATAGGTATATTTCAAAAAATTTTGAAAAAATATCTAAAAGCCATTTGTTGTTTGTCAAATTGACCTGAGTGTCTGATTGAATTGAGCATTCAGCTGGCTATACTCTGAGTTCCTGCAGAGTACAAATGGACACTCACAAGATAGAAATCATGTTGCCTCAGATATCATGTGAAAAATTCAAACCTATCACTGAATGTAAAGCTTAAATGTTATGTCCTGAATTTTTATGTCAGGTCAAAATCATACACTCCATCATTATGATGTGAGATATTAAGAGATTAGGTAAATAGTGTGTCTTAGTTACTTTTCTACTCTTTTGATAAGAACAATTTTTGAAAGAGAATAATGTGCTGCCCAAGGTTTCAGAGGGTAGTAGAGTTCATAATCATCATGACAAAGAGCATAGCAACAGTAAGTCAAGGGACTGGAGCAGTATCTCTGAGCTTACATCTACCCCTCAAGCAGGAGGGAGAGAGAGAAAAAGAGACAGAGAGAGAGAGAGAGAGACAGAGAGAGACAGAGAGAGACAGAGAGAGAAAGGGAGAAAGGGAGAAAGGGAGAAAGGGAGAAAGGGAGAAAGGGGTGGGAAGAGCTAACAGGGAACAGCATGGGCTTTCAGATCTTAAAGCAAACGCCTAGTGACACACCTTCTCCAAACACCCTAATCCCTCCATCAACTAGAGATCAAACATTCAAGCACAGGACAATTTCCATCTAAAAAAAACATGAGTATTGCACCCATGAATGGGATTAATGTCCTTCTGAAAAAAGCCTTGAGAGCTGCCTTTTTCTTTTGTCACAGAAGGACATAATTTCATGGAAACATACATGGATCAGAGAACAGGCATTCACTAGATGCTCAAATATCTGGTTACAATCTTATGCACCATCCTCATTAACTTCCCTGGTTTCAGGATTTCAATCTATAATTATTTTCTAAAAGAATAAAATATAAGAATACTAAGACAAATATGGGCAATTTGAATTGCTTTGTGTAGTAGAAGAGGGGGATGATAAAATAGATTTCATATATATATATAATCATAAATGTGTATATATATGAAACCCTACTTCCCAAATATGATAACATCTGTTGATTTGTATTTAGGTGTTGTCTTAGTCAATGTTCTATTGCTATGAAGAGACAAAATTACCACAACACTCTTTAAAAAAAATTAGAGTTTATTTACAGGTTCCACCATTGAGTCCATTGTCAATCACGGAGGGAAGCCTGGTGGCATGCAGGCTGATATGGTGCTAGAGAAGTAGCTGAGAGTTCTACATATAGATTGGCAGATAGCAGGGAGATTGAGAGATACTGTGACTGGCTTAAGCATTTGTAACCCTAAAGGCTATCTATAGTGACACATTTCCGCCAAAGTCACACCTACTCCAACAAGGGCACACCTCCTAATGCTACTCCCCAAGCATTCAAATAAATGAGCCTATGGGGACCATTCCTATTCAAACCACCACAGCTGTTAATTAATATTAAATGAGATTATAAAGTGCAGTTCCAAAGTGAAAGGACTTTGACCTTTTACAAAGTAGTGCTCAGAGAGATTCAGTCTGTACAATGTGAAGTCATTCTACACTTAAAAGCTTCTCTTTGGAAGATGAGGAAGAAAATTCTTAGCGGAGTTTCTGCTCCACTTCAATGGCTTCTGCTTTTCACTCACAAATTGTACTCCTACTATGGAGTATTAAAGTTCTTTGCAAGATGCTCTAATATTCTATTGAGTTCCTGGAGAGAGTGTTCAGGAAAGTTTTGACACTCTCCGCTTACACAACATCCAGAGTTTATAACCCCTGACAACCCCTACACAACTTTCATACATGTGTCACTCCTCTATCTCCACTATTTGATGCATACCTAAAATTCTTCCATAGTCCATATTAATTGCATATTTTGAACATACAGGTATCTGGAAGTTTGGAAAAAGAGTTGTGAATTTGAATTCAATTTGGCTCTTTTGGTCAATGTAAGGTTCTTTCAGGTCTCCATAGTCTGGGGCAAGAACTTGAGAATGAACTTTCTTTTTCAGAAATTATGTGGGCTTTTCTTTATAAAAATAAATCCCTTCTTCAGTGTCATACAGGGTTTAATATGGAATTTAAGTATTTACTGTAACTACTTCCTAATTAGACCGGTATTTTAAATTTCCAAATAAGTATTACTTCCATAGAAGTCTTTGAATAAAACTATATTTCTCCAGGATATGTTTATAAAATTGCAGATTGGGAGGCTGTTGTGATAGTTCAGTAGTTGAACAACTTGTCATGCAAGTGTAAAGGCCTGAGTTCTATTCGCAGCACACATGAGAAAACCAGAGCACAGAAGTGTAACTGTATAATCCCAGACTTGGGTAGAGGAAGAAGAATGGTACATAGGGCATATGGCAGGAACTAGAAAACTGGTGAACTCCAGGTTTGATGAGAGATTTTAACTGGAAAAAAAAATTGAAGTGGAGAGCAATTGAGGAAGAAGGTGGCATTGACATTTGACCTCCACAGACGTTCATAGACATGTTCATTTACCTATGCATTCTCCATCGCCCCCCCCCACACAAACACACTAACAAAATAGGTAAAATACATCACTTTGAGAAAATCCAGTGATTTTGATATTAACAGTATAAGCTATTTCAAAGTATAAATAAAAATGATGGAACGATAGTCTTTCATTTATCTTTTTCTTTCATTTTTTAAACTTTGTTTTGATTTGGGATTTTGTTTTTGTTGTTACTATTGCTCCCTAGCTAGTTTAGGCAGGGTTTCATGCTGTAGCTCAGGTGGGCATTAAACTCATTTGGTCCTGACTCAGCTTCCTGACTATAGGGAAAACAGGTGTGAGTCAGTTTTTCTTAGTTAAATCACAATGTCTTTATTTCCTTAGTATTCAAATCACAAGTCTAGTTGTCTAAAATCGCCATTTCATACTGTACCAATCATTTAAGACTGTTAATAAAATGGAAATATTCAATGGTTGTTTTACACAAGGACTTTCAATTCTTTCTTTAATAAAGTTCTAATTTTATAGCAATTTAATCATAGAAGATTGATTTTTTGCACTATTTCTTATTTTTGAACTGTAGATAAACATAAGAAGCAACTAGATGAAACATTAGTCTAATGTGTTATGACACTGATATTGAAGGCATGCCCATTAGGGTGTTCAGCAAGATTTGCATAATGACTTTCTCTTTCCTGTTAAAGCCAGGAAAATAAATCAGTTCTGATTTGCTTGAATTTATTTGTTTCCTTTTATTAGATAAGAAGAACATTTTAACCTATTTCTTCTCCATTGATATTTAAATTGCAAGTCATCTTAGTGATATTTACTATTTTAAGTTATGTTTCTAGATTTCATATCTAACTCTACAATATTATGGGATGATTACAATATCCAGAGTAATATGCTAATTACAGTGTGTTTAATGGAATGCATTCCAATTCCTTTATTAATTTCACACACACCGATAACAAGCTTGGACAAAATGGCTTGAAGTAAATGTACAACTGTGATCTGGAGGATTTTTCAGAATATTCAAAGTTTCAATACGTTAAAGCATCAAGAGTCAGGTAGTGGTTGAGAATAAGAAGTATGTGGGTATGGGAGTGGAAAGCTGTAAGAAAATTTTCATCCTTATAAATAGAAAATTATGACACATGCACACTTTCAAAGAAAGAGGCAGTCTTACCCAGGTATGATGTCTATGATCCGCTTCAAATGCCTAGTGTCTTAGTCACTGTTCTATTGCTGTGAAGAGACAATGTGACCAAAGCAACTTTAATAAGAGAAAATATTTAAAAGGAGCTTACTAACTATTTCAGAGTCTTAATCCAATATCATCATGGTGAAATTCATTGCAGCCCACAGGCAGACATGTTGCTGGAGAAGTATCTGAGAATTCTACATCCTGATCTGTAGGCAGAAATAGGAAGAGAGACCGGGTCTGGGAAGGGCTTTTGAAACCTCTAGCTTACGCCCTGTGAAACACTTCCACCAAAATGGCCGCACCTTCTAATCCTATCAAAGAATTTTTTAGCATTACTTAGCATTCAAACATATGAGCATATGGGCAATTCTTATTCAAACCACCTCAGCCAGCATGGCACAGCAATGCTGAGGGTACAGTAATGGCACTTATACAATGTCAGTAAGCAACAGCTTATGACATGTCCAACAAGAAAGATACAATGCTTTATCATAAACCTGTTAGTATATTCATGGTTATTGGAGGAGAAGCCACAGTCACTAATTTATTAAATCAGCCTAATCTTTAACAACTATCTATAAACGTTTTTACTTATACCATGGAAAAATAGAATCTCCCCTCATCAAGAAACTTCTATTTGCAACAATAGAGACCACTACAGAAAACCACAACTTATCTAAAAGCTGTGGTGGGGTCCAGCCCAAATGGATATATCTGCAAATGTTCCCTCAACTAAATCTGAGGGAACACTGACAAATGAGAAGTAGAAAGATTGCAAGAGCCAGAGTATTTGAAAATTTGCTGTGAGATCATGTCTCCTAGTAACATCAGAAACTACGTACATAAAGTCTTATCAATATGACTGCCCAAACATGTGCTAAGTAAGGTTGATATCAATGGATATTGAAAAGCCGATATGGGCTCAACCCTATAGGGGAAAAACAAAACAAAAATATAAGCAGAGGAGGAAATCTGAGAGGGAGAGAGGTGATCTTCCCCAAAGAATAGTCCAATTGTTGTCTTGTGTCCTGAAAACATATATACAAGTAATATTATATGGACTGAACAGATATTATGTAGCAATACACACACATGACATTGTAAAAAGAGTCAAAGAATTTGAAGGACAGTAGGTAAGTATATGTGGCTGAGTTGAAGACAAGAAAGGGAGTAAGAAATGTAATTTAAATCTTATCTCCAAAATAAAATAAAATAATATTTTTCTTGTGTTAAAGTAATAGAAAATGCTAGTTATAATGTTATGACCTCATGACCAAGATCTTATGTAATCAAATTTGGCTGATTTTTCTATTACAGGACAAGAATTACACCATTAAGAAGTAAAAGGTTAAAATCAAATAAAAGCTGGTATGAAACTACATGCACTTCTGACTTTTACCTTCAATGATAAAAATTAAGAGTCTTCTTCCTAAGGCCTTCCTATCAGTTGCAGTGAAAATTATTAGTGGCAGAAGTTTTTAAATATTAACTAAAATCATGTAATTTCAGAAGACAATAAGTCTACCAAGAAGTATACAAAATATTGTTACTCTTTTAATGTATAAAATGAGTTTAATGGAAAATGGCAAAAGCAATTTGTACATTAAAAAGTGAGAATATACTAAACCAGATAATTACATAATCAGGTGTGTTTAATGTGAAAATATATCTTTTTCTTTAGCTATAACTGATATGAGTAATTCAAAGTTAATATGCTTTAGTTTTGAACAAAAGCTCTAGCACATATTATATAGTATGAGAACAGATTTGTACCATGAAATCCTTTGAATAAAAGAGAAATTGATGTCATGCTTTTTCCTCTTAAGTAAATGAGTTGATTCTTCTCTCTCCTAACTTTCTCTTTGAATTTGCTAACTCTCTTACTTTGTGAAAGGCAAATAGCTAGACTGGATATATTTCATTATACTTCAATTTCTCTTTTGCCTTTTAAAAGTGAAATTAAAGTTATCGAGTTAAAATTAACTTAGTGATTACAAATATATTAGACATGTGAAATTTAAAACATCATAAGTTGTATATATATACATGTATGTATATATAAATATATATTTATAAATATATATAATAAATATAAATAGTATAAATACATATATATTTCTGGCTTTTAATCTACATTTGAATGTGTTTACCTTTGAACCAATAATATACATTATACAATGGTAATGATATTTGAAATATTTTTAGTATTAACTAAAGCAAGTTTAATATAGAAGATCAATACTTTGTGAGAAGTGACGTTGAAATAAGTAGTATTTAATTTATTTATAGTTTGAGGAGAGCATAGTGCATTAGGGGAACAATAGCAGAGTCTAGTAACACAATAGGCATTTTTTTAACTCACAGAACATATGTCACAATGGGTTAGACAGAACAACAATGATATCTTAGATATTCTGCCCCTATAGAGTTTTATAATGAAAGCATAAAACAGTCTGTTTTCATTTAGTGCAAACATTCTTTGACATTCCCACAAAAGACTCTGGTTTCAAAATAACATATATTGTGAAGATAGCTTAAAGGTTAGCCAAGTGTGAAACACACTAAGATGATATTAAATCTGTTCTGTATTAAATTTGTTCTGTACAAGGGATCCCAGAATCCCCAAACACTGCAAAATAACTTTGCACTAGGTTTTCACACTTGACTTTATGTTCTTGTGGAAACAGTATAGGTATTTACTTAATATAACTATTAATTATAAGTTTTTGTATTTATAATTATAATTAGTTATAATTAAGCTCTGTAATGTAAAAACAATAAAAGTATTGTACAAGATAATTGTATAATTATTATACAAGATGGAAACCTAATATATTTTGAAGCAACAAACTTTGAAAGGAAATGTCATTTAATCTTAATTTCACACAATGAGAAGGGACTATTTCAGTAAAAATATGTATGTAAATAGGAAAGCAGTTGTGAAGGAAGGATCTTAGCTTTTGAGAAGATGCTGAACCAAAAGGAGAATTGAGCAGTGCAGTAAGAATTGGAGGATCATCCTAAAACAGAACAAGCAGATAGCATGCCATTTATTTCAGGCACAATCAAGTATACTTATATAAAAATAGTAAAAGGAAGGAAATAAAATGAAATTGTCAGTGCTGAATTTTGAGAAGATCTCTTGCTTTCTATTACAGAAAGTATGGGGTATGACAGGTAGTCATTGGTGGGTAAAAATTTTGTAACCTGAAGGGAAGTATAATAAGAAATATATTTAGAAAGCCAGGATAGCTTTTTATAATTGCCTATAAGATTCAGTGGGATGCGATTGTCAAATATTGCATTAATAAATATAATAAAAATATGTAAGTCCTATAAGCAATCAAGACAAAACCATAAATTTCCCTTATACAGATATCATCTACTTTTGACTAAAATATTGATTCAAATAATCTCAAATCAAAGATAGGATGTGGTTCTGTCTCTCTCTCTTGTGTGTGTCTGTCTGTGTGTGTGCGTGTGTGTGTGTGTGTGTGTGTGTGTGTGTGGTTTCTGTTGGGAAATGACCTTAGTCTAATGCCTACTTGTAATGCTGACTACCACATTTTGTAATTAAATTTTAGGAAAATATGAGAAATATGCATAAACACATATAAAATACTTCAATTAGACTTTTTGCTTTCAAAGAGTCAGTTACCAATTTATTGTAGTATATTTGCTAGCAAAACAAAACAAACTAAAGAACAGACACCAGTGAGAGAGAAATTTTTATTGCATCTCTAACATTATTAGAGTGAAGAAAATTCACAGTATCCTTTAGTGCTCTTCGCTTCCTTCGGGCATCTGCTTTAATATTATGTCTATGCTTTATTCATTTTTGTGTCCCCAGTGCCCATCCAACTTCAGAACACACGAGTGTGAACGTCAACTTAGGTTTCTGTGAATGCTAAATAACTTGCCTAAGGTCATGGTGTTGATCAGAAAGGAAAAAAAAAAATAGAAGAAAAAGAAAGAAAGAAAGAAAGAAAGGAAGGAAGGAAGGAAGGAAGGAAGGAAGGAAGGAAGGAAGGAAGGAAGGAAGGAAGGAAGGAAAAATGCAAGTTTTCCGCGTGTTCGTGTTCCTTCTCTCAGAGTGATATGCTTTTAGGGCGTCTTAATTCATCTCTATGTGTCCTTTCAGCTGCACTCAGCCAGTGCTCACTGTTTTAGGTAGTGGCATGGAAGCTCTAGAAAATACGGATAACTTGGAATGATCTCCTGATCTAGATTTTTCCTATGGTAATTCAGTACATTCCCTTTGTCTACTTTTTGTCTCATGTAACTTCTGTGTGATCTATATACCCATACACATAAAGTTTAAGTAATATTTTACAATTAAAGATCTGAAAGCTTAATGATTATTCATATTCTTGGATATTCATATTCTTTCTTATGTTTTTTTGCCTCATCTAGTTGAGATATTCTCACAATATAACTTCACCCAGTCTTTTACTGTATCTCTCTCAGTATTATTCAATGAATTCAACTGCCTTCTTCCTCTAAATTCTTTCTGCTTATGCCTCAGAAATGAAATATCTATTACTATTACTATCCATAACTCCTCAAACATACTTTTATAATTGTGACAATTAAAGATACAAATAAAAGTATTACAAAGAAAGACAATCTGATAGAGCCTCAAGCAACATAATTTACTTAGCATGTGTCCCATGCCTCATAAAATCCATGTGAGTAGTGACATTTCTCATCTGATTAATAAATGATTACTTGTCTTTTGGAGAATACTTTTCTCTGAGAAGTTCTAAGTCCTGTATATGTTATTGGACGTGTTTTTTGTTTGAGGTTGCTAATTATCACCTGCTGAGATCTCTGAACTGATAATTCAAATAGAAATTAACCATGCCCGCAAGTGTGAATCATCCAGGGATAATTGCATTTTGAAGTAAACATTACTAACAAAATAGGCTATAAAATTAACAATAGAGAATCTTTCCCACCAGTTTTATTTTCATCCCTATAACAGGAAGAAAAAATAGTATACATCCTCCTGTTAAATACAAATCTTTTAGAATGTAGCAAAAGTTTTCATCTAGGAACACATAGTCTGAAAACTATTGTTTATGATATTTCCTTTAAGCTTATCATTTATCAGCTAAAACAAATCTCTAACAATTTGGAAGCTAGCAATATAGAAATATAGAAATATTTCAGGTATGGAAAAGCTTAATT
Organism: Cricetomys ansorgei; assembly: GCA_026225945.1. Classification (NCBI taxonomy): domain Eukaryota; kingdom Metazoa; phylum Chordata; class Mammalia; order Rodentia; family Nesomyidae; genus Cricetomys; species Cricetomys ansorgei. The sequence continues at coordinate 16,261,196 of JAMJFZ010000199.1, forward strand.
GTTCCTTGCATGAGATAAATCTTGAGGTTTTATAAATTTTCTGCATTTTTATGTGGAGGATGACATTTTAAACCAATGCTATTATTATGTACCACAGCTTAATATGAAAACCCTGATCACTGTAAATGAGAGTTCAAACAAGTATATACTAGACTCACTAGTTGTCCCTCATAGTATGTTGAGAATTGGTTCAACAAAATTATTTTTGTTTACTATACATGTTCATGTTTTATTCCTTTTGTCTTTAAATTTATCTAAAATTGACACCATTTGCTTATCACTCATATTTTCTGGCCACATCCATTTCTGCCTAGGTCATCCTGACTTCATTCCATGTCTGTTTTCAATCTATGTTTTTATATATTTCCATTCTTTCTGAAATGCTATTAACTCCTCAAATGTATTTTTAAGTTTAGGTTCTATATCAGAAATGAATACAGACAAAGCAAGTCCATCAAGTAACAGATGAGTGAAGACATCCAGCTTGCACAATGATAGTAATCTCCATGTTCTTGAAGATCGAATATATAATTCTGTATGAAACAATTTAAATTTTAAAACATTAGTCTTTCATGGGAATATGCATACCCTAATACATTTTGCGTTTTGTTGTTGAAGACTTCCTCTTTATACTTATATCACCCACTTCAATGACTGAATGTGTTTATTTAGTGCTATTAATTGAGTTCTAAATTATGCATGTTGTTTAAGAAGTTGAGGAGGCTGGGGAGGTAGGTCAACAGTTACCTATTTGCTGCTCTTGTGAAGGATGTGGTTTCAGTTACCAACACTACTTGCCAGCTCATAACCATCTGTAGCAACTGTACCAATTGATCTGACATCCTCTTTTGATCTTCTCCAGAATAAGGCACACGTGTGGTTCACAGAATACACACAGGCCATAGAGTCATATACACAACAAAGAATACCAAAAAGAAGTCTAGTTATAATTGTGCTTATTAGCTTAACGCACTGGTAAATTTATAAAAAATGTTAGCTATACTTTATTTGTTCACGGAAAAATGTTCTCTTTGGAAAAATATGAATTAATAAAGAAAAACAATAATTCAAGATTGGTATAAAATTATATATTTCATAGTTTTGTTTAGAAAATAGTATTAATATTTTTTCTTAAAAGTTCTATAGTTCTATAAGAATTATTTGTTGTTAACCTTATAAGATAACGAGATTTTTTTTTAACTGAAAACTCTTAATATAACAAATATTTATTTTTTCTTTATGGTGAAAAGTATAACTTCATTCATTTTAATTTCAATGTGGCTTTTCAATGTATAATGAATAATATAAGATTATGCATCTATGTTCTTTTTTTCTTAGGATTTGAATTTTGAGATTCTGTGAAAGTTGTTTTAGTAACTAGTAATCAGCATGGTTGAACATAACTTTCTTCTCTGTTTAATTAGTACTGTGGCAGCAACTTATAATAATTTGGTGTCTTGTGACCTTTATAAATATAGAAAAAATATGGTCAACATGATTTTTTTAAATCAAGCTTAATATATTCAAAAACAGGCATCAATTAGCTCCTTAACTTTTTCTTTTCTACTGTAAATATACATCTGTGATTCTTTCAGCTTTCAAAGAATATTTTTCTCATTAACTACTTTGGTAACTTTTTATTTATTTTTAAACTGGAAATAATACTATTGACATAATTGTAAAACACATAAAAATAGTTTTCATTTTATAATGTTTCAAAATGTAAAGACAACTTTGTATTGCATTGTGTGCATGCATGTGTGTGTTTGTGCATACATGTGTGTTTACCCTATAAAATGTGAGGAAGGAAATAAAGAGAATCTTGAGTGTTTCCCATCAAGTACTCTCTATGTCACAGAAATGATTATTCTATCTGTGTTTGTATTACAAGTAACTTTGTGATGCAATCTTGCTTTCAAAGTATTGGTATTTTTCTTCATGTGCCATGACCTAAATTTTAAAATGAAGTGAAGTGAGACTTAAAAATAGAATTCAAAGTTAAAAAGAATTGCCCAGGAAATGTTCTTGCCTGACTCTCTGATGCAATTCCTATGCCCTCTTTCTTGTCATCCTCCAAACATGCTATTTTCCATCCTTCAGAAATGATAAAATCTCTTCATATTCACACTTATAATAAGGAGATAAACTATCTCAAAATATTTTATACTTGCTCATACTTTTCATTCCTTCATATGTCTTTATTTCATGTATCCCAAGGCCTATTTACTGATCCATTTTTTAATCACAAGTTTGCCGTCATAGTAATTTCATTTGAATAGAATTAAACAATAAATGACATTTTTCAGACTGTTTCTACTGCTCCATATATGATTTGAGGATTACTGCAACATCTTATTTACACTGACATTACATTACTTTCTTCCTAGTAATTCCTTCCAAGTCTATTGTATAGCTGTACCATGTTTCTATATTACTGTCCTATTGAGAGAAATAAATGTGACTGACTCTGGGATACTTACCTAGATTATATGGTAACTAGCTGTATGTCGAAATCATTAACACCATGAGGTTTCACACAATGTATGTGCATTTTTCACCTCTATAGAAATGGATGAAAATTTAGGTGCTTGGGATTTGCATTATATTTTTGGGTATATTTTTATTATCTAGATCTAATGATATATGCCTAGTGTATCTCATTGTTGTTATTTATATTGCTCGATAAAATGATGGTGCTGAGCTCATAGGCATAGTCTCATTTTTCATCTTTACATCTTCTTTGGGCAAGTGTTTGTTCACAGCGATATATATATATATATATATATATATATATATATATATATATATATATATATATATATATTTAGGACTTTTATTTTGCATTTGGTTCATTCTTTTTTTTAGGTCTTATTTACTTTTATTTATTTATTTATTTATTTATTTATTTATTTATTTATTTACGTAGTCTCCTAACACCCCTCCTACACTCCCTCAATTCCTTGCAGCTGCACATCTTCCCTATCCTCCTATTATATACCCTCTTCACCCCATCCACTTGTCCCCACTCTGGCTTCTCACCTTTCTTGGTTTCTTTATCTTCTCTGGTCTACTGTGTTCTGTGGCCTCTTCATCAGCAGGGGTCTCTGATCTTGGTGGATGCCAGAATTCTGGTGGCTGCTTTGGTCTTGGTCCAGCAGAAAGTCCTCTTTTAAGTTGGGTATTGGGTCTTGGAGAGCATTCTTCTGGCTGTCTTGTGTGGCCTGATCAAGAGAAGGGTCTGATTGCCTAGTGTCCCAGCAAGGTTGTGAGGTCAGTGCCAGGCCAGGGGTATTGTGCCTGAGTTGGTCTCTGATTTTTTTCTCCTGAAGCTTGGTAGCTCTATCTGTGCCCAGAGCATGGACTAACTACCGAAGTTGATCTCTGGGACTCAGAAGCCTGGCCAAAAGGAGTGGTGGGTACTGGGAAGAAAGGGGTGGTTTTCGTCTTTGGACCTGTGCTGGACAGGTGTAGTGGGAGGGGTCACAGCAAGCAGGAAATCACTGATTTCATGGAACAGGCTTGCTCTGCCAGTGTCAGAGCAGGAGCTGTCTGCCCAATTGATCTCTGCAACTATCCACGTTTTAATATTTTTAAATTAGATTGTTTTCCCTCACCTACTAAAAATATATTCGTTAAAATTTTCTCTATTGAATTGTTGAGTGTAAGTTATTGCATACAGAAGACTGGAAAATTTTCTTCTTTCTGTATGTAACTCAATTTTTAAACCACGTAAAAGGTTATCATTCCTCAATAAATTGTGGTAGCCAAATCTTAGAAGGTGATGTTTCTCAGCATTGAAAGATAATTCCCTGAGCATTGTATGCAAGTGCTCCACTATTGAGTTACTCCTTGGACCTTCAATTTATTCTATGTATTTATGGCCAAAAATGGACTCTGCTATCATCATCTCAAAAGACATGTGTCATTAATAATTCATTCTTCATCTAAGCTTCATACTTCAATCTACCAGGATAAATTGTTTTTCAATAAATTTACTTCCATGCCAAATTCACCTCATTTGAGTCCTATTCTTTCAGTCATTCTTATTCTCCATTCTCTCTTTCTTCCTGTTCTCTTTTACTATCATTTCCTTCATTACTTTTTTTCCATCTCATCCCATGTAATCATTATATGAAAGAATTTGAGGCAGCATAGTATTGTTAGTCACCAAATGTATGTATTTCCCTGACAAACAAAGCCAATAATTAAAAGATGATGTATATCATTTTTCTCAAGGAAATTTGCTTTTGATTATCTAAAGTTTCCCAATGTTTATATGTAGTAAAGTATCAAGAAAATATTCAAAAAACATAGTTTATATCTCATATCATTGTAGCTATTTTCCTAGCATCCAAAAGATGAAATTTATAAAGTCCTAGCTCCTAAAAATATTGTGTAGCCTACTTGCCTGTGTCATCCACTAGATTTTCTTTACATTGGCTTTTACATAGATATGGATAATAATACAATAAAAATAATTATAACAACCAGGTCATCCCTGTAACCATGGATTCATTCTATTTATTCATTTCAGTATGATCCTGAGTTCCATCAGTATTTAAGTTTATGGGCCTTCTAAATAAGAACATTAAACTTATACTTTAAACATTGTTGAAAATGGTTCTTTTAATTTAAAATAATTTTAAATTATTTTTATCAACATGTGTCACTGATAATCTCAGGTAACAAGATGTATTTTGAAATTTCAGGAAACTGTCTAATTTACCAAAGATTTTGAAATGTTGAATGGATAGAATCTTAAGTTGAAATATTTTAGAACTTACCTATGTGTCCAGAACAAGGTTTTAAATGCTGGAAATGTGCTTTTATTACTTCCAAAAGAAACAAAATATACTTTAAAGAAATTGGAAGGAAATTTATATATATGTAATACTATACATATTATATAATGCATATCACATATCATATTATATTATATATCATATAATATATATTATGTGTGTATAATATGTAATATTATATATATATATATATATATTAATCTTCTATCCTAGTACATAATATAACTTTGATCTGAAGCAATATTTCTGAAACATTTGATCACATGGGTTTGTTTAAAAGACCTTGATTGTATAATTTACAATGTGTAAAAGTAAAATGTCATATTCTTTTTAATAAGTAAACATCCTGATTAAACGTAAACATACAGTGATAATTCACACACTCAAAAGCTTTTTTTATAATTTATTTCCATATGTTATACAAAGTTTGGATAATTGCTGTATGAAAAGTTTATGGAATTGAGCTTTGAATAAAGAAGACAGCAGCACTGGGAACAACAAATAAATTATGCCCTTCCAAAGTTACTCTACACATGCTCCAAGACAGTTTAACTTTAAAAAAATCTGGAGTTCATATACTTTTTCTGAAATATCACTAATATAATAATCGACAACACCAGAGCAATTAAAAATATGCTGTATAATTTCCTTTATTAAAAAAATTAGCAGCTAATTTCAATTAGAAGAAAAAGTCTGATTTTTCCAACAAAATGTTAGTAATAATAAAACCGATAATCTTAATTTCATTAAAATTATTAAACTTTCTAATCTGTTTATGTAAAATACATTGCTCATTTATCAAGAATACCAGTATTAACAGATTTTATTTATATATTAAAGTAAATGTTAGAATAAATGCTAAATAATTGAGAAAGATTGAGATTTGGGCAGTGTAGCAGTTTCATTTAATCTGAAAAACATTGTTCTAAAGAGTATTAAATTATAAATAATGTTGGATATATTAGCACAGTTGCTGAAATTCTATTTTCAAATGCATGAGGCTTTTCATTTGACCTGTAAAAGCACATAAAACCTGGCATGATGCCAAATATCTGTAATCCTAGCACTTAGAAGACAAGAGGAGCAGAATTTCAAGGTCATTTTTGATGTTCAAGTTTGAGCTAAGAGAGATCTTGTCTGAACCAACAAAACAAACATCAACAACAACAATAACAAAACCTGATGTCCATTCATATAAGATGCATTAGATAGGGACATGGTTAGAAGTTTAAGGAAGACACTCTCTAACTCAAACTAGAAAAAGCCTGAGAATTCATTATTTAGTATGGATTAATACAATAACTTTGTTTCCACTTGTAGTTTGAAATTTAGGAAGTCATTAGATATAGGATGTTTGTCAAATTATAGGTGTATAGATATTTGGTCTACTCCATAAGAACTGATAGATGCCTGAATGCTGTGTTTCTAAAGAAATTCTTCTAGACCATGAGAGAGTAAATTTCCTGAGAGTCAAATGATAAGGAACATCTAATTTTACAGTGCTATATTTTTGTTTTGTATATATTCTGAGAGCTGAGAGTAATTTTTAAACTTTCAGCATTTTTCTAAACACAGAGAAATAGGGAATAGAGAGAGAGGGAAGAGAAAAAGAGAGAATTGGGGGGTATGTGGCAAATACAAAAGACATGTGCTCACAAGCCCTAAAATATTTATTATCTAGCCAATTGTTGATTGATGATCTCTGCAACAATGCATATATATCCTTCCTACATGTCACACAAATGAAAGCCAAGAGAGCTTCAGCTAAAAGAGAGTAATGGTTTCAATGAAATTTGAAAATGAAAACATCGTCATGAGGAATTTGATAAAACACCATGAGTAGTTCTGCCTTGCTTAATTTTTTTTCAATTTCTTTATATACATGCTGTAAAGTAAATGAGAAATTTCCTAAGAACTTATCAAGATGAGTTGCTCTTGGAAAAAATGATAAACATTGTAAGTTTTCTAAAACATCCTGATTATAAAGAGAAGAATCTTGACATTTTTCAAGATTCATCAAACACAAATCTTGAATGGCACTGGCAATGTTATTGGATGTAAGATAGTTTTAGAGAAAAGAAAATGTGTTACTTTCTTTTCAGTAGGTATTATTGATTTAATTTATGTTTGTGTCTGTTTAAGTATAAAATTGTCCTTATATATTCATGATTGGAGAGCAAAATAAGCAATATTCATTTGTAACAATTTTTTAAATATATTATGATGAAATGGAGTTAAGAGAAGATTATATTCCTTAAACAATTTCTTAGACGTTGTTTGCATATAGTAAACAATAAAACAAACAAAAAATACTTGCTATTGCATTTATTGTGGGCATGATTATAAATATTCTCTATGATTCTGCCCTGTGGGATTTTCCTGTTCATATTTCTGGAGGAGGCGCTTTCAGCCATGATGATATTCTACCACCATAACTTATGTCATGTAACATACATAATTTTTCAGATAATTGAATTAATACAAAAAAGATATACCATGGACAAAACTGGCTTCATCTACTAAGTATATAAAAATAGCTGGACCAGAGAGGAGAGAGACAGAAACACATACACACACACACACACACACACACACACACACACACACACACAGTGGGAAAGAGAGACAGAGAGACAGAGAGACAAAGAGAGACAGAGAGAGAGACAGAGAGACAGAGAAATGCACAGAGAGACACAAGACAGAGAAAGAGACAAATATAAAGAAACAAATACAAACAGAATAAGAGACAGAGTGATAGTGCTTAGGAAATGGCAAGTACTAGGGAACTGTGGGTGGGGGTATAATTTTTTAGTAAAATATGTTGATGAGCAAGAAAATGGGATAACTGAGTTTGTCACCTCAAGTAACTAAAATTGGCAGGCATGGAGGATGTAAAAAATACACCTTGATAGCCAAAAGATTTTATTTAGTCACTATCAATTCTTTTGATATTATAAAAATCAGGCTTTGATTCTTGATAAATCAGCACTGAGGGTTAACAAGTTTGTGTCATGTGATATTTGCAACCACAACATCAGACATGACATATCCATCATATGGCTCGTTTTATTCTCTAGCTTTCAACAAGTTTGTGGAAGTGAGTAAGAAGCTCCAGGACAGAATTAGCTGTATTCCTATTATTTGAGTGACACTGAGAACTGGAAAAACTACTGCCATCTAACAAAGAAGCTGCTTTCTTGCTCTTGTGCCAAAGATAACTAGTTGTTCCTTGTAATGTTGGTAATTTAGGGGGAAAAGAGCAATGATTTCAACACTTATGTCATTTAACTTATGACCCACATTGCTATAGTGACCAGGTTCAGAGAACTACAATGACCTTAAGTGCTTGTCCTGTCAACTACAGAACTGCTCTGAAGGATACATTAGTTCTGAGCTCTCCATTACTGTGTGTCAATAAACCTAACTGTTGCACACTGCTAGCTCCAGGTATCTTTATCTTTTTCAATTTTCTGCAACCTATTCCACTGTCCTAGTGTAATTGGTCTGTGGACAACAATTTATTATGTTTCTAAAGTTGAAGTAATTTATTATCTCCTTGTCTTAGGTACTTTTCTATCATTGTTCAGATACCATGACCAAGACATCTTGTAGTAAAAAAGAGTTTATTTTGACTTACAGTTTCAGAGCATTAGTTAGAGTTCATGACCTTTTGCAAGAAGCCTAGCCAAAGACAGGTAGACATAGGACTGGACCAGTAACTGATATTTCACATCTCAAGACCAACAGCCAAGAGGCAGATAGAGCTATCTGGGAATGGTATGGGCTTTTGAAAGTCCCAAACCAGCAGTGATACATCTGTTCCAACAATGTGACATCTCTTAATCCTTCTCAAGAAATTCCACCATCTAGGAACCAAACATTTGAATATAAAAAATTTCTGGATATTACTCTCATCCAGAACAACACAGTAACATAGTAAAACTAACTGGAAACTGGCAACAAAATTGCAATTTTAACCATGTTCTAAAAAAGATTGCTTATCTGTGTCAGTGATAGTTGGAGTTTTTTTTGTTACAAAAGCAATTGTTACATGAGTCGTACACATAATGTGGTGGCTTATGCAAGATGATTTGGAGGAATTTTCATAGATGTAAACCCTGACAAACCTCAGAGGGTGAACCACTGGTAATGGCAAGCACCATTCTGGACAGTGGAACCCAAAGCCTCTCATCTCAGTTTTTTTTTTTTTTAATTGATACCTCAGTTCCTCAGGTGTTCTATTGAGAGCACAAGCAAACCATAACCAATCAAATATACTTTAAATAAAGCCAACACCTGAAAACAATACAAATTGCCAAGGCCTAGGCATCTTCTCCCAAGTGCACAAAACTACCATTTTAAACATAACAAAAAATTTTTGTAACAATTGCATATTCATATGTTTAAAATAAGGTATGCAAATTTATTTTATGTATCTTAGTTAGTTTGCAGTATCATATACATATAAATTATAACTTTAAGTGAACTAAAATGGGAAACAGTGATGTCATGCTTATGCTTCTTTCAGAATTATCATTTGGAAATTATTTTTATTTATATGTATGCATTTATGCATAATTATACAAATATAAACATAAAACTGCAGACAGAGAGTTTCACATATGCAAATCCTGTTAGTACCTACTCTGATGAATGTCTTTTGTGGCAAAGGAAAAACTTCAATTCCAATTTTGAGTAGTGAAACAAAAATATGTCTCAGGGAAAGTTTACTCTAGCAATTTTGCTTATTACTATTCTTCTGGAGAAACTGAGTGAACTTTCAGAGTCCAAAGTATATAATTCTGATTCTCCTGTACATTGAAATAGATGGCAGGAGCCACATATTACCCAAAAGAGGGTAAATGATGCATGTATTAATGGATTAGAGTTATATATGAGTCTTTAGTCCAATATACATCCAATTGGCTGCTTGTAGAAATAGATAAATTGGTAAGTGATGGATGGATGATGAATAGATTATAGATGAACAATCATAGAAGACACTTACATATTACTTTGCTTACTCGGTGACAGTGAACATACGCCTAGTAGAAATCTAATAAAAGCAATGTAACCTACATATATTAATGACATTATTCAAAAATATAAATATATGAGATAACTTTGGTGGTTTTTTTTTCCTTGAGATTCTAGAAATGGAAGCCAATTAAATATAGAAGAGGGACTGCCAGTGACACAAAACACTTTGGCTCCCAACAACGTCAAGAGTATTTATATATTTAATAAATTACTGTTAGAGTCCAAGCCAAATTAAAAATAAAGGATCATGGGTCCATTCTAACATAGTTTAAGTTGTCAGAAGGGGACTGTTGTATACCTTCAGAGAATTAGTATGGACAGAAAACATCAATTTTCCCCCAAATTCAGTGGAGTCTTCTGAGGAATTTTTGGCTGAATATAATGTCCTGAAGGACTTCCAATTTTCTATCCTCACAGGTGACAGTAAGCAGGTAAGCATCAAGGGCACATTCTGGTCCATCCAGGGAATACTTCTGGCCAGAAATTGTCAGTTGCTTACCATTTCTTACTACATATCCAACTAACTGATGGTCTCAAGGAGACCTAAAAGTGAAAAGGAGAAATTGAAAAGGATAGATAAAGTTTCTGTATCACTCAGAAAATACAATTTGAGAATAGTGCTGAAAAGTGTTATGTGCGTAAGGAAAGACATCACCAAGAACAAGATAAATAAGTAAATAATAAATAAAAGTAAATAAACAAACCACTGTAGACAGAGAGTTTATTAGATACAGCAAGTACAACTACAGCAAGCCATACAATAAAGTAAAACAGTCTTCACAAAAACATTTAAGAGTCTGCTTTAATAGAAGTGTTATAAAATGACCAGACAGTATTATAATGTGGCAGTATCTGGGAATAATTGCAATTGGGCCTTATAATGTCTAGGAAAGGCATAATCTTGATGCAATGGCTTTCTTTCCATGAGTCAGAAATATTGCAGCATGATCCCAAATTCCAAACTTGTGACCACATTAGTTACATGGGAAAACAATAAATTTAATCCTGAGCAAGGTTTGAATGTCTGTGGGAGCAAAGAGTAAAATCCACAGCAGTATGCACTGTAGATAAGATGGAGAATATATATTTATTCATTCTAGTTCTTCCCCGTTTGTATAATACAGACTAATTATTATGTCTTGTATGTAAAGTGCCCACCTCATCATGGCTCACTGGGATACTGGGTCTCAAGGTTTAGTTTTGTTTTGCAAATATGGAACCTTTAGGAGCGGTATCAAGCTGGAACAACAGGCTTTCTGGAAATGGGTCTTAGAGCTTATGTCTTATTCTCAGAGAAGTTTCTCTCTGTTTGCTTGTTCACATTGATGTGAATAAGCCCTTATTTGTTTTGATTACCATCACCATCTTGTGTATGCAGCAAACCCTTTCCAACCATGATGGATTATATCTCTTTAAACTATGAGTCAAAATAAATTCTTTTTTTTTTCTTATATTGTTTCTTATCATATGCTTTGTAACAGCACTGAAGAAACTACCCAATACTATAATGAAAATGATTTAAAAAATAAAACTCCAGAGCAATGATACCAATTAGGAAGGCATTCTCTTTTTCATCATTTCCTCTGTCATCCAAGGTTAGTGACAGATATCAACAAACGAAGATTATATAGAAGAAATTATCTGTCACGTTTAAGGAATCCAACATATTATTGGATGGAGATTTAGCTTCTTAACACTACATGGTCTATCTAATCAGCATATGGATGTTTTTAATATATTTGTTTTGAGATAGATTGCTGCATGATCTTTCTATTGTATATATCAGTTGAGAGAGTACAAATGCTATTTCAACTGTTATCTACTGAACATTGAACTTTGGCAAAAATGAGAGGTTAAATCAGATAGTATTATTGTTAATTGTAGATAAGTAGTGGCTGTTATTTTAATAAAGTACATTGACTTAAAAGAACTTTTGGAGAAAAGGTGTTTATTTGTCTCACTTCTAGGTCAGAGCACATCATTGATGGAAAACAAGGAAGAAACTCACACAGGACTTTGGTAAAAAAAATGAAGATATGCTGCCTGCTGACTGGTGTATAGGCTCATGTTTAACTATATTTCTTATACATCCATGACCAACTGTGTAGAGATGGTTGCATCTGCAGCAAGCTGGCTCTTGTATATCAATTAGGAATCCCACATGCACATGTCCACCAGACAATATGTTCTAGCCAATTTATCAAAGGAAATTTGCTTCTCAGATGACACTGTTCTGTGTAACTTGACAGTTAAAGTGAAATAGTAGTTTATACTGATTAGAGAGTAGGAATGAAACTGCCATTGGCAAAGTAAAGAATTACAAGAACAGAATTCAGGTCTTAAAGGTGAGGAGGAATAGGTAAGCTCAGTGTGAAAGTCCAGTATGAATGAGAGAATTTAGTGAACATTTCAACGATAAAAATAAATAATAGAATTTCTAACTTAACCCAGTACATACTGAGTAATATGAAAAAGAACATAACTTCATGGGAAAGATTGGACTTTTAAATTTAGGATTCAGAAGACACCCATGTTACAGTATAACTGATCTACTACTGCTGTCTTAAATACCCTACTTCCCAGTTTTTCACATCAGATAGATTGAGAGAAAATTGTAAAAGTTAAGTGAGGAAAATAGCTCAAAAGTGAGAGCCACAGAAGAAAGGCCTTTAGAAAAAGACATTTTCATGGTAAGAACAAAAAAATCAGCTTGGAATAGGGAAAAAGCAAGGTCTTACTGCTTTTCCTGATCATGGAGAAGATGCTCCCTCTTGGCACTGGTGGTAGCATGCTGTTTCACAAACTGAGTTTTCTGGTAGCTGTGTTGTATGTGTATGAAGCTCAAGATCCTGTGTTTGAGATCTATGGAAGGGGCTCTATATTTCCCTGTAGCAGTGGGGAAAAACAATGAAAAACCACCAGTATGTTTCAACTGGAAATTCTGCCCCTCATCCCATGAACCCCTGTAGTGGAGGCCCCAAAAGTCCCTTGGTTAAACTGATCAGTTTTTTTTTTCTACAAACTTGACTAAGAGAAAAAAAGTAGTCCAGATATTAGTGATTGTGATCGGAACGTCATCCCATGAGGAAACACTTAATACAGACAAGTGACAAATTATTTTTCTAGCAAACCAGACTCTACCTTAAAACCAGGTTAGTGTTTCTTAATGGTCAGCACACAGAAACTCTTTTTCAGAACTGGCCAAGGTTGCAACTCATGTTAGTAGCTGAACTTGATTCTGTAAAAGTCACCCAGGTAGTGCATATTTTTAAGGCATGAAGGGTCATGGAGAGTTGCTGAGGTCTGGTACTATGAGAGACCAGGAGAGGCCACTGGCAAAAGTGTAGCCTCCGTAGAAGTTGAAGGCCTAAATAAAGGTGTCATGTGAAAAAGTTGGGGCTTGGAAGGGTCTGATAGGGTTTGACTCCATGGAAATGACTCCTTGTCTCTCTTTTAACCATAGCAGCGTACTACTACAAATGATGTCTGCAATGCCCACTGTCAATGCCTGACATCATGCCAGATGATTCAACATGGAGACAAGGAAGAAGAGAAAGAAACTCCAAACCTCAGAAAGTATGCGCAGAGAAGCTACCACAGGATAGAGATAAAGGTATTAATTAAAGGCTCCTGAAGGAAGAAGAGAGAGAGAAACAAAATTAACCTCTATGAAGAGAAAAGGCTTTGAAATTCATAAATAAATGAGGAAAAGAAGCTCTGAGCTGAGAGCCAGAGAATCGAGGCCCTTAGAAATAAAGAATTCACCTGGGAGCAGGAAAAGCAAGGTCCTTACTGCTTTTCCTGATCATGGAGCCGACGCTTTCTCCTGCCACTAGTGGTAATGTACTGCTTCACAAACTGTTTTCTGATAGCTGTGTTGTATGTGTGTGAAGCTCAAGATGTTGTGTTTGAGATCTGTGGAAAGGGTTATATGTTTTTCCTTAATGGTGGCAAAAAAGAATGCCAAACTGCCAGAATGTTTCAACTGGTGATTCTTCCCACTGGCCCAGGATGCCCTGCTGTCATGGAAGTCTTTGCATGGAGCCAAAAAGCAGCTTAGTTAAACAAATCAGTTTTTTTTTTTCTTTTCTTTTTCTTTTTTTCTGCAAATCTGACTAATAGAAAGAAAAGTGATCCAGATACTGGTGATGGTGATGAGAACTCCACCCCATTAGGAACCCTTACGGCAAACTAGAACTAATTTTCTTATAAAACAAACTCTTACCTTAAATCTGAAAAGTGTTTCCTCAGGGTCAGCACACAGAATCTGTCTTCCAGAAGTGGGCAAGATTTTATCGAATGTTGGTAGCTGAACTTGATATTGTGTCACCCAGGTGTTGCTGGTTTTGAAGGCATGAAGGGTCTGTGGAGAGCTGCTGAGGCTTGGAACTATGAAAGAACAGAAGTCTGGGTGAAGGTACATTCTAGGTAGTAGTTGAAGGCTCAGAATGAAGGGGTCACGTTAAAAAAAATAGTTGCAGCTTGGCAAAATGAAGAGAGTCCAGGAGAGGCTATTTGTGAAGGTACAGCCTCAGAAGCAATTGAAGACCCAGATTGATGTGGTCATGTAAATAAGTTGAGGCTTGGCACCATGAAGAGAGCCCAGAAGACACTATTGGTGAAATTGAAGCTCACTTTCCTTGTACTTATGAAATGTCATGTAAAACAGAGTGTAATTTTAGTAAATTCTAAAGTCATACTACATGCAAAAATCAGTAAGGCTTTGAATTTGATTCACTTTCCTCACATATCTCAAATTATTTTAACCAGACTATCCAAATTTATATTCTTAATTTTTTATGATTTTAAAATAAACAAACTTATTGATATCATTACAATGGAAATCTTTAAAATAGAGTAATCATTTCATTAAGAATATCAAGGTAGTCTCAAGTATTGAAATATGGATAATGACTTGAGCATGCAATTGAAATGATCATCTGTCCCCAATTAATACTGATATATTGCAGTTGGGAGGTCTTTTAATGACCACATTACTAGGAAATTATTGCTACTCATATAATTTGTCCTTATAATCATGTATTCATCAAAAATACAAAAGACATGCCTCCCAGGAGGCTTATTAAAATCCTTATTCTCTTGATTTTTTAATTGGTGAAGATGAGAGTTTTTCTACTTTTTCTCAGATACACCAACTGTGTCTTCATCAGCAGAAGTATCATTTAAAACTATGCTATTGTCATATTCATAAATCTCCACATTTAAAAGGCATTAAATAATAAGCAAAAATGAAGAACTACTTCGTATCCTTCTTATAATCATATCAAATCAATAAATCACATCTGTAAATGTGAGACATTTTTAACTACTGAATTTAAACACAATAGAAAAATAAGGTAAGATATATAATATAAACCTATACTAGAAGAAAAATGTGTCTCTTTCATTTTAGTAAACAACATTTCAATTTTGAATAAATTTCTGTATTTTTCAGTTACTAAATATCAGAAAATATTTTTAATCTTATGATTTATAGCCCTATATTCAAAAGATGTAGAATTTGATTCAGTGAAAAGACTTTTACTCTTTGGCTAATTTAATCAAAGGTTCTAGCCTGAAGCCCTGAAGTATTTCAGACTCTACAATCTAATCTTAATCCATGAACTAGAAGACTTCATCATCAGCCTCCTCTATACAATCTAGAACATGTAAACCTCTGTCTGCTCCACTGACTGAGCCACTCTGATTAGTTCCTTCTGAACTCTGACTCTTCTGATTCAACTCAACTCATTCTGTGTTATAGCTCAAACTCTCCCCCAAGTCACTGGCTCAAACTGATCTTCTGAGGCAATTTCTGTTTCTAACTGAAGGCTGAAGAGTTCTGACTCTGGCTTACTCTGGCTGATTCTTTGACTGCCTTAGACTGAAATCTTCCACTTGGCTTCAAAGTGATTCACTCTGTGAATTATTGAATTCTGCCATACTGCCTCAGTCAGCCTCTTTGACTTAATCTCAGTCAGACTGTTTTATTGTCTCTCTGACTTGTCTCCCATCTGCCTGCTTCAGACTTCTGGCTTCACACTGCCTGTTCTGACTTTGCTGTAACTGACTCTGCTCTGAGCTAAGAGCCAAACTTTCTATCCTGTGAGTTGGGCATGTCTTTACTTTGACTAATTCTGCTAACTCTTTCTTTGACTAGTTACTTTGTCTGTCCTTCACTGACTCATCTCTGACAACAATTCTTGTTTGACACTGACTCCTTCTAAGCTTCTTCTTCCTGTGTCTGTTTCCACACTCTGTCTTAGGAATTAAAAGTGTGGACCACCACTGCATTCTGAATACTGGGATTAAAGGTGTTTGCTCCCACTGCTTTCTGACGGGTATCCTCTGATTCACTTGAGCTGAGATCCTGCTTTATTTATTGTGAGAGTTGGGCACGTCCTCATTCTGATTCATTCTACTAACTCTTCCTATGATTTGTTACTTTGCCTGCCCTGCACTCTGACTCATCTCAGATGTTACTTCTATATGACACTGATTCCTTCTGAGCTCTGCTTCCTGTCTCCAAGTTCTGGGATTCAAGGCATGAACTATAACTACCTTATGAATTCTGGTACCAACATTTCTTCTACTCTAGAGCAGCCATGCTGATCTACAACTTTGTCCTGGTCATACCAGTGAGGATGCAGTTCTACACACCTAACTTAAAGATGGAGGACCTATCTAATTATTTGGAAAGCTTTCTGAATTGTCTCCTCTTTTTAATTCTTTATGCTATTTAATAACTTTTGAAAGAATGGACCCATAGCTATATACTTTATTTTGTACTTTTGTTCATCCCATTTTAATATTGTTTGAATTATTTCATCTTGGCTGAATATTCAAGGATCACTTACTAAGCTCCCTTCACTATAGTTTTGAAACACCTCCTTTAAAGTGTGGGATGGGAGAAAGTAGAATGTCTAGTTTTTAGCACTAGAGACTACAGACCCATTGTGCAAATTTTCTGTTCCAATCCTTAGATGTTTTTTATAGGAAGCAGTGGTTGATTTAATTGGAAAATTATATTAGAAAAGAAGAACTGTATGTGGAAGATCCCATCACTTTGGGGGTACTCTTTTTGGAGTTTGGTGTTATGGCATTGTTGATTTACTTGGGAACATTTCCTAATTTCTATTTTTGAGTATTGGACACATAAATACAATGAAATATGATTAAATCTAACTTCCATTTAATGATTTATACTTTTCCAATTTCTTCCCACATCCTCTGCCAACTTCATGTGTCTTTTGTTGTTGTTACTAGTTTAAGAATTCACTATGTCAAGTTGATGCTACCTATATATGGGGGAGTATATAGTGATCCACTGGAGCATGGAAAATCTACAAATGGCCATATACTTAACAAAGAATGATTGTATCTTCCCCACAAATATCCACTGCTAATGACTCTCCAGTATGTGGTGGGACCTGGAGAGTTATACCATCTATGTAAAGATTTTGGGAGTTTTGATCTTGTGTAGGTATTATCCAGGCAACCATAGATGCTGTGAGATCATGATCGTGAAACTCATTTAGTACCCCAAAGAGAACTTTCCCAGTTACAGAACAGGTCTCGCATCCAATCAGTAAGCTGCTATATCATACCTGATGCTCTGTTATTTAAGCATTAGACACATTCTGTTTGGCAGATAGAGATTGAAGCTTGAAATGTCCATTGGTGTATAAGACCATGGATGTCTTTTCTCCCTCAGCATCATGCATATACTTCCTCAGGTACTATGAAAACTAGCTAGCACATAGGAAGGTTCCTAGTCAGTTTTAGGTCGAGTTTTTTCTTTTCTTTGTCCTACAGTTAAAACATAATTGTCTTCCAAATTAAATACACAAATCATTTGAAGTTAGGATCCATATATGAAACAGAACATTTAAGTTCAATATTATTCATATATTGTCTTGGAAAATTGAAGGATGGGTAACATTCTGAAGAAGCAAAGTTGGATATGTAATTAATCTCAGAAAATTTCCATAATTAACTTGCATTAAGCTTGGGTACAATTTAACTGATAATTATTGTCCAATACAAATGTCAGGAAGGATGAAAATATTTAAGTCACATATATGCTGATCAATAAAATAGCTACACATCACATGAGACTAAGATACACCAAGAATATGTCACTGGTGGTTGGGAAAGTTAATATTTCATTTCCTTAACTATTTAATTTAAAAAAGAGACATGTACTGGTTGTATTATTGAACCATACACCTTTGTGTGAGAACCAGCCTGGTGCACCTTTCAGAATGAAGAAGGAGGCTAATTATTTTCACAGATAGCATCACAAGTACATTACATCATGTTTGTCTTTTCTTTTCCAAATAATAAAAATAATAAAATGCTTAAGATTGGGTCCCACATACTTAATCTTTACTTTCAAATGTGTTGCACTGTAGGGAAGATCAGATATGGCATGCTGAACTCAGAATTCGAAAATCTATTTCTATCTCTGAAGGGTTGATAGAGTAAAAATTCTATATCTGAAATATTCATCAGTACAAAATTATATGAAAGCTACTGTTATGCTATGCTTCAATTTTCACAGCAGGCAGTATGATAGTTAACAACTGCTATAAAACATAACTAACTCATTATGTGGTACAATTCACCAAAAGAAGTATTTTATTTAAAGTAGTTCTTAACTTCTCAGAACTATTTTGATTTATAATTTTTATATAACTTAAAATAGTGCCATTTTAAAAAAAGCATCTAAAACATACTATGAAGAATAGAAAAGAAATTGATTTATCCTTTTTAGATAAGTGAAATAGAGTCCAGTTCCCCAAGATTATGTGTGCAACTCTGTATTCCATAACTCTATTAATTCCAAAAACAGCTTATCAAAACCTAGTGTTCAATTTTTCCACATAGATTTATAGGCCCATTGAGCAGTGATCTACAATCTCTGAGCATAATTAGTGAATCCTGCTCTATTTTTTAAAAAGTGCATACGTGTCTGATTTTTGTTCCCTGAGTGCTTCTGCAAACACATTATGGTCACACTATACATCATTATTAGTAAATGAAATATTGATGTTGTTTGGGTGAACTCATTACTATAGTCTACATTCCAGATTTATTTCACAATATGCATATAAGTCAGTTGGGTAAACACACACTCTTAATTTATTTAGCTACTTGGGAGAAAATATTCAAAAGAATTCAAGCATTACTGTTCCCCCATGAGTGTGATCCATATTTCACACTTAATTGTGTACATTATTTTAGGCCAAACTTTAAACATCTCTTGATAAATTGAGTAGCACACATATGATTTATATATTTGACTGTTTTTATACATGTATATTTCTGGCAATAGTTATAAGGTTAAATAAAACCAACAACTATAATAACTATATTCTGAGTTGAGTTGACATTTTCATGCATTATTTTATATATTAAAACATGTATCTGTAATGCCTTTCACCTAGGTTAATCAGATATTTATTAAACTTAGAGACTATTCACACTGTAATAAAAACTTCAGTTTCTAATGATTTATGTTTATTGAGAAAGCTAAGAAATGTTTCATGATTTTAAAATACATTTATTCCTTTCAAAATGTGAAATCAAATAAAATGATGTCTCATATGTACATCCAAGCAATGTCTGATGTAATTATTTCTTAAACTATCTTGCCTGTCTTAAATTAATTCTTTATATTTTTTCTTCTTAATTTTTACTTAATTTTTACTTTACTTCTTAATATTTACTATTTCATCTCATTAATCATTCAAAAGATAACTTTGCAAAAATATATTCTCTAAACTTTATCACATAAAGTAAAATAGAGGGTATGGATTTAGGTGGTTGGACAAGTATAGAGGACTTGGGAGGATTTGGGAAAGGAGAAACCATAATCAGAATATATTGTATTAAAATTTTACTTTCAATGTATTCATGTATATATATATACACACACACACACACATACACACACATTATATATATATACACATATATATTGAAAAACATAATATATATATATATTAGAGAATCCTAATAGTCTTGTTTTTTTATAGACTTAATAGAAGTTATATCATTTTTCATTTTATAGTTTAAAATACACCGTTATGCTATTAATTTAGGAATTAATAGAGAAGTATATAAATATGAAGCATAATTGTGTTCTAGCATTACCACAGTCTAAAAGTATAATTAAAAAAGGGAGGGAAAAATGCAAGGAAAATGGTGATGGAGAGTGCAGTTGAACACCTGTAGGAGAAAATTGGACTTGCCACTGAGCAGTACAAGGCCTGAGACCTGCATGGACATATCCAGAGATGGACTTGCCCAGGCATGCCCAGAGACAGACCTACCCGGACACGCCTAGGGAGCAGCAACTGTAGTCTGGCAGTCAATGGGACGGTGGGCCAGGTTGAGGGTATAAAAGATTTCCCATCCTGTAATAAACTGAGTCTGCCTTTTGCCACTCACCTGACTCCCGGAGCCTGTGTGTCCTGGTTCCACACCAACTCTATACTCCCCATACCCCTGTCTGAAGGATCCGTGGATGGGTACAAGTAACAAACACCTACAGAGGCACCTCAGCATGATAGACACAGAGGCATGCATATTCATAGGTGGAAACCCTGTCAGACCTTAACAGAGGGAACCACCATCCTTGCCAGCACCAGACTCCATAGTGATGTGGGGGTCGGGACCCTCGCCCAGGCCTAAGAAACTTTAGTCAGGCTTCTAAGAGCACCAAAATAAATCCTCTTGCTATTTGCATCGATATCCCATCTGTGAGTCTCTGTGGGGGTGCGGTGTTCCGGTTTGGGCCCTGAGGGTCCCAGTTTGGATCTCTGAGGTCCAACATATGGTTCCCTGACCGGAAATCGATGCATCCCCCTAGACCCCGCAAATCGGGTATCGGAGGTAAGTTCGAGCTCATATTTGTCTATTTGTCTATTTGTCTTGTCTGTATCTAAGTATTTATACTTGAGTGTCATTTCAGCGCCACGGGATGGATCTTTTGGTTTGTGCACGCTTGTACTGGTAGGACTCGTGGTGGGGCAGATGAGCCGGCACACCAGAGCCCAGGACCTAGGGGACGCTCCAGAGTCGGTGCGAGGTGGGGGCCGTAAGGACTCCCCCTCCGTTTGTAGGCTTTGTGCCATTTGTAGGCTTTGTGCAATTTGTGAGGCTGTTGGACTTCAGAGATCCAAACTGGGACCCCCAGGGCCCAAACCGGAACGCCACATCCCCACAGAGACTCACAGACGGGATATCGATGCAAATAGCAAGAGGATTTATTCCAGTGCACTGGGACCGCTCTAACATGCAGGATAGAATTGGCCCCAAAGAGCAAATGGTGAAGCTTTTTATACAGTTGTTGGGCACAAACCGAATTGGTACAAGTTGATTGGTTCCCAAATTGTTTTCTCATTTTGATAGGTAGGGGCCAGTTAACCTTTAAATTGATTATAGCAAGGTCACAGGCACCAGGAAATGTACACTTAGGGTAAAGTCCCTTGCCCAAGGCTATTAGGCGGCAGCTGTAGCCGCTGCTCATTTTAGGAATTTGGGCTGGGTCACAGTGCTCTTGAATTAAGCCTGACAATAATTGTTTTATGGTTTCTGGGGTAGGCTAGTTCTTGGAACAGGGAGTTCTGGAAAGTACTCAATAATTATTGTACTGAGTAGAGAAAGCCAGGACCGAGGGTCTCCAGCCTCACAAGGCCTTGTGCCATTTGTGAGGCCTTGTGCCATTTGTGAGGCTTTGTGCCATTTGTGAGGCTTTGTGCTGTTTGTGAGGCTTTGTGCCATTTGTGAGGCTTTGTGCTGTTTGTGTGAGGCGGGGTCCATAAGGACTCCCCCTCCATTTGTGTGAGGTGGGGTCCGTGAGGACTCCCCCCCTGTTTGGAGAGACTACCTCTCAACTTGGTGTGACCTCATCCCAGGCACGTCTATCTGTCTGTCAGTGTCTGTTGTGGTTGTATTGTCTTTCTTTTGTTTTGCTCCGTTCGTTTGTGTGGGAGAGGTCCGTCCTGGAGGACCTGGAGCCTCTTTCTCAGGAGTAGGAGGGGTCTGTGAGGGCTCCCCTATGTCAGGAAAGGGTTACAGAGTACCAATCTCAATCTGCTGTGACTTCCGTAGGAGGGCTGCTGGTGAGCGTGGGTTGTGAGAGGACCCATCTGGGGTCATAGGACCCACCTGGAGGTCCTGACCTGCTTGGAATCTGGAGGCTGTGGAGGTCTTTCTGCTGACAGACTCTCTGGCCGAGAGCTCTGGGCGGACAGTGGTGCCAAGTGCTTACTTGACTCTGGAAACACCAGAGGGTACACTGCTGTTTCTGTATGATTCTGTGTGTGTGTATATGGCTAAACTTGGACTGACTTTGTTTTTGGAGCTACTTATCAGTCAGTTGAAGTGAAAAAGAGAAAAAATACATACTTTTTGTTCTTAGACACCTGAAAACCTCTGAGAAATTGTGCGGCACCATTGTCTTGTCTGATTCATGTTTGTCTCTGTTTCATGGTTATATGTTTTGTGTTTGACTGTTTTCCGTGTAACACGTGAGATCCAACGTGGGCCAAGCAACTCCTCTCATATGCTGTGGGTAAGTGGCGATGCTGCTCCCCCGTCCACACCTCCTTGGGGCCAGCTAGTAATGCAAACCAAGCCTAAGGAAGGAGTGGAAGGTCGGCTGCCGGGGAGGGTGGGTTGCGTTGAACAGATCTCTGGGGCCCACCCCAGCCAGAGCTGCCGGCTTCAACTCAGCAGCCTTGGTTTGGGGGCTTTCAGCCACAGGAGGGAAAGGGTTAATGAAAAAGGCAAGCAGAAAGAGGCAGGAGGGGGTGCAGCTCACCCACTCTTGAGATAACAGTCCTGTGGCCTTGCTGAGGCAGAAGGGGGTGGAATGCACCCACTTTTGAGATAACAGCCAAACTTTCTTGTGTAAAAATCATTCAAATGGTATTTTAAAATATATATGTGGTTTGGGTAAAGAAAACTAACGGTTTTAAAAGATTCAGGTGCCCTATAATGACTGCCACTGAGATAGAGCTTGCTAGAAACTAGAGGACAGGCTGCAGTTTGGGGAGAGACTTCTTGGAGCAGTTTCTGCTGCTGGCCAGGGTTCTGGAATGGTTTATGCACACTGTCCCTGTTGTCTCTGTGGCCATTTGTGTGCATAGCTACAGAGATAGATGTTTTTAAAAGGACGCTGGGCTGAACTGTTTCGGATTTCTGCTTATGCAGACAAATTGTAAAAAAGCATCAGGTCATATCAGGGGAAGTTCTGAGTCTCTCTGTTTTCTATCTGCGTGTGTGAATGACGATGTTTTTTCTAGTGTAAGTTTAAAAAGAGAGCATTAAATTAAAGCTGAGTAACGTATGTATGACTGCATTTTGGATGTGACTCCATTTGGGATGTGGACTACATGTGACTTGCGTATATGCTTCCTCCCTATTTGGTGGACATGTGACTGGCAGAATGGCCATGTGGACGCTACCATTCTTTTCCAGGATCAAAGAGGAGATGGAGGTGGCCACATGTTGCCATTCAAGGAGACAACAAATCTCAGATATTTAAATTAAATTGGATTTTGTATGATTTTTCTCTTCTATGCTGAAAATAAGATAGGATTTTTAAGAACAATGTTTAATAAGGGATCAAAGCTATGCCTCTGTGCATTCAGTTACAGGAATGTACCTTGTGCTGACGGCCAGATTTTTTAGTGTGAGAGTTATGGGATTAAAACAAAGTAAATCAAGGCAATTGAGGTTTGAGTACACAACCTGGCAATCTTTAGAGATCGAGAGGCCATGTGATGTTTTTTCTATACTAAAAATAAGAGAGAATTTTTAAGATAGCTGAACTACCACTGCACCAGAGCTGATTCAAACAGGCCTGTAAGGCAGACTGCCTAGGAGGGTGTGACAAAAGGAATGTACATTACAATAGAGGAACTTTATCTGTGGTGCTGCAGGCACACAGTTGGAAGGTCTATTCAGGTGCAAGGATGTATATTTTACCTGCTTGCCTTTGCTAGCTTTGTTAAACCTTAGCTATTTTGATAATTAAATAAAAAGTAATCTAAAATGTATAAATAAATTCTGGCTGTAAAGTTCTGATAAGCTGATCCTATTACCTCTCGCAAGTTCAAGGGTTTAAATGTCATCTGATGTATTAATTTTTGTCTTGGTGATCACCAGTGTCAATGTATGAAAATGGTCTGTGTTTTGTGTTCATTTGAGTATCACTGTCTTAAATGTTAGCTTGCCAGATCTGGGGCAAGTTTACTTAGAAATGAGTCTTGCTGCAAACTTAGAGAAGAGACCTGGAGCAGCTTGTGCTACTTGCCAAAATGCTAAAATAATTTCTGTCACTAACAGACAATTTGTGAAAAAGGCAGCAAGTCATCTCTGAAAAAGTCCTAAGGTTCTTCTGTTGTTCCAGACCTGATTAAGATTTCTCTATCTGTATGTGAAATTATACATTTATTTGAGTCACTAGGATAAAGATTCACTTTGTGGTTCAAGTCAATGGTCAGAATCATAACAGGCCAGAAAAAACTGGTCTTGAATGCGGGGCCAGGAGGGAAGAGACCACACGGAGGGAGAAAGAGGACAACCCCGTGTGGAGGATGAGTGGGTGGCTTCACAGATGCGCGGATGAGATGTTAGACAGAGGCGAATTTCACAGGGTGAGTGGAATCTCCCCCATTCTTAAGACAGTAGAAAAAACAACTGGCTTGACTTTTGGGAGGGGAGGTTTTAGGAGACCCACAGACCTTGTCCCAGGGGAGCAAGAAAAAAAAGCAGCTCAGTTAATTCAAGTCCCAAGGACATCCCATGTGCTGTGCTTTGTGGTGGGCTCCCTGCCAGGGAGATAAGAAGGTTTCTAGGGGTTAAAAAGTGAGAGACAAGTAGGCCTTGGGAAAATACCCTGTTCCCTCCTTCCTGCTGCTGCCCCTAAAACTAAAAGGCAGGAATTTAACCCAAGCTTGACTTCCTGGAGAGTTCTGTGAATGTCTTAAGTCTGCATGAGATGGCAAGACATACTCGGTGTGTAAAAGGAACACACACAGGGGTAAAGAGCCAATACAGAGCAGATACTCTCAGCTCCTTTGGAGAGCCTAAGGAGAAGACAAAGGGTCAGGAGGGCAAACTAACAGGAAGGCCTTTTTAAATTGTGTTTTAAAGTTGTGTTTTCTAAAATAAATCTAGAAAATATTAAGTTAAGATAGATTTTGTATGATATTTTTATATGCTAAAATAAGGTTTATAAAGTTAGGATTTTAAAAAGAGTGTTTAATAAGATATCAAAAACTGTATCTCTGTGTATTCTTATACAAGAATACATCTTTTGCTGACAGTCATCTTTTCAGTTTAAGAGTAAAGTGTTTAAAACAAAAATAATTAAAGTTTGTTTATAAAAAAACCTGCAGTTTTAAAATTGAGAGGTCATGTGATATCTGAGCTTTAGTGTAACAGTTGGCTTAGGCCTAAAATACAGAATGCTGCTGAAAAGAAAAATATGTGCTTTGTACTGTGAGATATTATAAACAAAAAGTTAAAAGGTTTTAAACTACTTTAAGGAAACTCTAGGTTTTTCACAAAAGCTAAAATTTAAAGCTAGATGTTTTCAAAAAACAGTTTTTAAGATATTTGAGACAGTTTAAGTTAAAAGGATGTTTACAATGACCTAAATAGTACAGCAAAGCAGAAAAAATTATAGGCAAAGTTTTGTTAACATAGAGATACTTAGAGACAACCTAAGAGATACTCAACATAGATGGCCCTCACCCCTCAGAGATCTACTGATTATGGCTTTTAATTGGAGTTACAAGTAGAGACCCCAGATCCTAACAGTGACCCCAATACCTCTGGAGAAGACAGATGGGGGGGGCGAGAAACAGAGCAACCTCAACTGGATTGTGTAATGCACCACTGGGCAAAACTGCTCAATGCCTCACCTGCCATAGACCTGCCTAAACAGTGGACAAATAAGACACTAGAGAGTAGGTCACCCTGCTTTGGATGGACAGAGCAGGGTTCGATCCCGCTGAGTCTTATCCACAGAAAGATACCTACTGGTCTGGCAACTGAAGACTGGCCTGGCAATGGAAGACTGTCACTGCCTTGAGGCCTCTGTTCCCTATAAGGTCACAGAGAACACGGAGAGTCTAGGGTCATCTGTCTAGGTATGGGTAAGTCTCTGTCATTTAATTGAGTTATACTTTTTGCTACAATTTAATATTCCCAGATCTCTGGCAGCGTTGATGGCTAACTGTAATCTGTTAGTTAAACAGCAATAGACAAGAGACAACCAGTTCCTCTCTCTGAGGCTACTAGAGTCCCTTTCTGAATAAGACAAACAGTATTGTCTCCCTAACAGGCCCCCTGTTAATAGGTTTTAATGTAAAATTTTTGCCTAAAAGTAACTGCTCTCGGTAATAACAACTCTGTATTTGGTAGATAGTTAGAGTAAAGAAAGTTTAAAGGAATGTTATGAGGTTTTTAAAATGCAAAGGTCTAAAGAAAGTGATTTACGTTTTGAGGGTCTGAGAAAATGTTAAGATGTGAAGGTTTAAAAGTCTGCAGATATGAAAGCCTAGGTAAGTTGTGAAGGTCTGAGTAAGTGAAAAGGTGGTTTGAGATAAAAGTTAAAAAGGTATAAGAAAGCTAAGAGAACAATGTAAACTTTAAAGGTTCAGAGTTATAACACTGAAATCCTGAATACATGTTCTGATAAACTGGTATATTTTTATGTGGAATATTCCAGGTCTAGAGGCTTGTTTGGCTCTCCCATTCTCCTCTAGATATATAAAATCATACTTTGTTGATATTGTACTCTGTAAACAGATATTAATTGACTAAAAAACAGATTCTGCGTTGTATAAATTATGGGCCACTTTAAAGTCCCTAAGAACATATGTTTTTGGGTGCCTAAATAGGCTCAAGTCTGAGGTGATTCTCATTGGCTGTTTAACAAACACTTGTTAACTGTTCTTTCCACAATGTAAATTACAATGATAAAATGTTCCGAATGAAGCTTCTGTAAACTTTAACTTCTGCTCTAATTTTTATCAGTCTCAACAGATCACCACTTGGCTAACAGACACCATCCAGGCATCAAACTGCTTCAACTACTGTGAGTCCTGGACGTGCTGAGAACTGATGACCAGTCCAGCTGATGTGACCACCCCTGTCCACTCCGCTGGATCAGCAAACCAGATGTACCCCACTGCCTAGCCCCCCTTTCCCCAGCTTTTGACTAATACCAGCCTGTTTGGGGCCCCTGACGAAGTCCCCTCTCAGCAGGAAGCAGTCTGAGAGATTACAACGTCCCATTTCCACAGGCTGGAACTTTTAGTCAAAAGAAAACTCCCTAAGACTGGGGACATGGCATGTGTAGTGCCTATGGGCACACCAAAACATTACCTGTTGAGGTCAGATAGACTCAGGTTCATTAATAGCTTTTGTTAAAGAAAATAATCAGTGCAGTACAGATTATGGTTCTCGGACAACAGTATCAGATTTCTTAAAAATTCTCCAGGAAATGACTATAAACTAACCAATACTAATGATCAGGAGCTAAAACAGCTGTTCCATGATTGGAACAGTCACAAGAAAGAGGGGGGGATGTGGGGGTCGGGACCCTCGCCCAGGCCTAAGAAACTTTAGTCAGGCTTCTAAGAGCACCAAAATTGTATAGGCCCAAGCCAGGTGCACCGTGACCCTGGAGAGTTCCCAGAGTTAAAGAAAAAAAAACCTTTTCTTGGACAGATGAGACAGCCTTGAGCTGGAGAGCTCCCCCTTCCCCCATAGACCGCCCATGGCCTTAGGCAAAAGAGTTTCCTCCACCCAGTTGCCCGGAACCTTGAGCATGTATTCTTTTTAGGAGCCCGTGACCTTGCTATATGCTAACACCAATCAGTTTAGAGGTTAACTGGCCCCTACCTATCAAAATGGGAAAGCAATTTGGGTACCAATCAACTTGTACCAACTTGGTCTGTGCCTAGCAACTGTACAGCCCCCTAGCAACTACTTGGACAGTAAATAAAAAGGCTTGCTTTCTGCCCCTGGGGGTCACTTCTATCCTGCGTGTTAGAACGGCCCCAGTACACTGGAATAAATCCTCTTGCTATTTGCATCGATATCCCGTCTGTGAGTCTCTGTGGGGGTGCGGTGTTCCGGTTTGGGCCCTGGGGGTCCCAGTTTGGATCTCTGAGGTCCAACAGTGGAACCCGGAACTGTCTGCTCAGGTGCTTTTATTGATTCAGAACTCCTCAGATGTAGATCATAAACAATCAAACATTTCCCACAGAAATCCAACACCTGCAGACAATATAAAATGCCCCAAACCTAGGCAGCCCCTTACCCAACAGTGCATAGAGACATTTTAAACATAACTAAAAATAAACTTCCCCAACAGGAGAGCTAGAGAAAGAAAGGAAGAAAAAGAAACAATTAATTTTAACTAAATAGAAGTCATGGTTGGCAACCAATACATACTACAAAAATACAGAAATGTAAACAGCAAGGCTATATTATTAAATTCTCCTTCATACAATTTACTTACTATATAAATGACAGAATTGTTTTACTAAAATTGTTTCAATAAAACATCAGATTTGATTTTTAGTTATTATTCATTTCTGTAAGTTATGTTTAAAACATCTATGTATTGTTATTTGATTTCACAAATTTTTAAAAAAATTTTATGTGAGAAGTTTTCTCTGTTCTAACTCTGGATGTCCAGGTACACATTCTGGAGACCAGGCTTGCATCAAATTCACAATGATCTGCTTGCCTCTGCCTCCCAAATACTGGGAATAAAGGTGTATGCCCCCTACCACTAGGTTCACAAATTCTTAACAAAGTCTTTTGAATGGATGGCTGTATTAACTGTTCCTTTAGACTATGATAGGAGTCAACTAGTTTTCTTAAAAATCCTTAAATTCATGAAGAATACACTTGAGCCTCTACAAGTACACATATATATCAGTGCACATATAAAGATTCACAAGAATAACACTATAAATGAAATCAGTACTATTTTCAAATTCAGGAAAATAAAAATTTGACAAAAAACAGCACACTGTTTCATGATAAAATGTTGAAACTTACATTAGTAGTAAGAATGTGTTATATCAATGTCATCAACTTAAACATATTTAGCTTAAATAATTGAAAATGTTGTCATTAGGGCTCATAATTTTAATCTATTTGCTTGTTAATATTTGTATCTTTGCTTTGTTAAATCATAAAAGTTATGATTACATATATCTATGTGAAATATACCTTAGACATCATTTTCTATTTTTGTACCAATTTCTAACATTATAACACCTAGCACCTCTATTTTGGAAACTGATTCTCAGTTCTTATATTTTATGAGGTAATTTGTTGATAATTAAATCAAATGTATACAGTAATTTGAATAAATACACATTTCCTGGCACACAGACACACAGACAAACACACACACATACACACACACACACACACACACATGTGCATACATATACGTGTGTGTGTGTCAAATATAAATTAAATATGTATTAACATACACTCTCTTTTCTTGATAAAACAAAATATATTCCATGAAAGAAAAGATATTTTAAATATATCACTTTAAATTAGTGTGCATTATAGTATAAAGTAAATGCTTTATACTTGTGTTACAAAGATTTAGATACAAAAATTATGATTCTGTTTCAAATACATTCTAAATGTGACATAAATCATGGTACTTAAATTAAAATTCAGCTTTTTAAACATTATTTTTCACCACTATTTTCCAAGTGTATCTGTGAATATCAGACATTTAAGCATCAAATTCAATCATATAAATTGTTTGAGAAATAATATTTGGTATTTATACTATAAAGTATTGCTGAAATCTAATGCAATTATTAATACTCTTAATCTGTTTCCCTCTATGAAGTAAGTATTTTTTTCTAACTTTAGAATAATACTTTTCTCAAGACCCTCAACACTTGAAGCAATTTTTTTCCTTTAGAAGTTCAGATTCATACCCTGATACATTCATAGTGAAATGGCATTTGAACTTAATATTAGAAGTTGTCTAGTAAAGAAGCATATCATAGTGTCTGGATATCCTTTTAGTCATATTTTAGAGCATTCTATAAAGAGTTTTTGTACATTTTTTAAAAATAAAAATGATAGATATCACAAAATAATTAATATTTTTCTTTTAGCTTCATTTTTATAAGATTATTTTACACAGGAATTACCCTTATCACATTGTAATGTTTAATTGACAATCTTCCTTGATCTCAGAAGACACTGCATTATGATCAAGAATTTACATAATTATAAATTAATATTATTACAACACAAATAAAATAAAGTGAATATATTTTATTCCAAAAATAATTTCAGGCAATCAGTAATTTAGAATCGTTCATTTAATCCTGAATTCTTAATGGTAAGCACTTGAAAACTACAGTATCCTAAAATTGCTCAAGTAGGGAAATAAGACTCATACTATTAAACAAGTTCAA
Source organism: Cricetomys ansorgei (assembly GCA_026225945.1). Lineage (NCBI taxonomy): Eukaryota > Metazoa > Chordata > Mammalia > Rodentia > Nesomyidae > Cricetomys > Cricetomys ansorgei. Next base: position 16,291,539 of record JAMJFZ010000199.1, read on the forward strand.
ATATTATTTTTCATGTTAATATTTTGAACATGTTATTTGGAAGGTTTAAAAATTTCTTTCATTAAATTCCTGCAGATGCTGATAAAAAGCAAATATTACTTGATATCATGCTATTTAGATATTATCCAAGTAGAAGCTGAGAAGATGAATCAGTCAATAAAGTGAATGCTGCACAATCATGAGGACCTCGGGACAAAATCTCAGGAAGCATATAAAAATCATGGCAATACATGCCCATAATACTAACGTTGAGAAGATGGAGAAAGGGGCATACATGGACTTACTGAAATCAATGAACAGTGAGAGACAGTTTCCAGAGTCAAAAAATATTTGAAGACTTTTGAAGTAATACTCATGCCTTCATACTCATGTGTACAAATACACATGAACTGCACATATAGGTAGGATCACATACACATATTTATACACACTTTCAAAAATTACATAAATTGATAATTCATAATCTTATTTTAAGAGAAAGCATTACAATAATTATTAATTACTGACACAAACACATTTTAATGTTAAATAAAATTCCCAGATTCCTAGAGTGCATGTCTTTGTAATACTTAAAATCAATTGATTTTTTAAAAAAATATTTTAATACATGCAACTTAGTGTGTACCAAAAATATCTAAATGAAAATTATTGATTAATGTTATCAGAACAATAGCTAAGAACATAGTATTCCTACCTTGCATCTGAGCAAATTATTGTGTAGATATCTGAAGTCATAGTAATAATGAACCCCAAATATATTTTTTCTTTAATTCATAGTTTATTTGTTTAATTAAGAAAATTAATTTATAACTTTTCATAGGTGTATCCAAATTTCAATCATTGACATTTTGTACTGGATATCTATAACCACACAAAGACTAATTGAACACATACAGTACCATATGCAGTGGTTAATCAGAATCCATTATTAACCATGTGAGCAGCCTATGGAAAATACAAACACTGGATAAATATTTGTGTTCCAGACCTGAAATTTGTCATTGTTGATTCCTAAGTGAATATAATTTAAAGTCCATAAATTATTTATTCAATTTTCAACTTTAATTTTTTCACATGCTAGTTGATTGTAAGTCATAACTATAAGAAATATAATCTCAAATATAGGCAGACTATCATACATGCTATGTACAATTTCTTTCTTGTTATTTTAGGGGGGAGGTAAACATAAATGATTATAGCTGTAACTGTGATTTGTTACATTAAATCAAGTTGTAAGCAAGAGTATAAAACTATTTGAACAATTTGAGTTACATTTGTACTACGAGAATCAAGAAAACAAAGAATACAGGTGATCCTGGGAATGAGAAACTTTTAGAAACAGTATATGGTGGCAGAAATATACAATTTTCACTAAATTTCTTATTGAAAAAAACATTTTAGAAATGTTTTAGGAAACTTCACTGGGGATTATTCTGGTAACTACTCATGAGTTTGAAAGATTTCTATCTTTTTTCCAAAATATGTATTGGCATCTTTCACTACTGTTGTAAATATGCAAAAAGCATATAAACACATTTCATTACCACTTTTAAGTGCCCTTGTGAGCGTCTCAAGCAAAAGGAAGTGATTATTATTAGTTGACAGGTGTTGTTCAGAAACTCAAAAGATCAGTTAGGATCAACAATAGCTAGAAAAAGGATGATTATTTTGGTAATTTTAAAGTCAAAGATAGTGCAATAAAATACCTGAAAAGCACTAGAAATTTTCTTGAATAATTTTGACATTAAACAAAATTGTCAGAAATTTAAAGAATATTCAGACTATCAGTGAAAACAAGCATATTTCCAGCACAAAGTGATAACTAATAGAAAGATGATGTCTTCAAGCATTCAAACTGCTTGGATTTTCCCAGACCTGCCTTATCTTCAGAAAGTCTTATAAATTCTGTTTTATATGCATAAGATGCATGAGAAAAAAAAAAGCTGCTAAGCATGTATTGTGCTTTCCTATTTTATAAAGCTTTTTATATTTTACTTTATTCGTTCAATGTAATTTGACAGTATAGTTGATAGACTAGTTAACAATCCAACCGTGGAAACCATACTAAAATATAAACAATTAAGTATTAGAGAGTATCTGGATATACAAAGGATAGTAAAGAAAATGTAAAATCATAACAAACCAGTTGTGTTTCTCTACTATCTACATCTCAAATCCCATTTATGGCATTTGTTTCAACCTTGAAGTTTCACATATACTTGTATTCTTCAAATGTAGAAGACATTTGAAAATATTATCTACTCCATAAAACAGTTGCAATGACTGCATTAAATTGCACATATAAAACCTTTTTAGCTTTTCCTAGAAGTTTCAAAGCACTCAATGAATTTTATTTAATATTCTTTTTCTAACATATTATTTTTTGACAGATTCATACATCTACATAATGTATTTTGACCACACAGAAGCCCTCCTTTCCTTTGACAGGGCCAAACCTAGATTCATATCTTTTGTTTTTATTTTGTGACATCTTGAGTTTAAGAAGAGCCACCCACTTGTAGATGAGTGTGACTCTCTCCAAGGACAGTGATCAATTCACCAGTGACTATAACACAGAAGATAACTCTTCCTCTTCATGAGCAGCTTTTGACAGTTATTATCTCCCTTTTGAAGGACTGGGCTTCCTAATTCCTTTTACCATCTGTGATTGGTCTTCTGTTGATCCCATTCTGGTAATCACAATTGTCTTGAGTTCATGAATGTTGCAATGACATTGTTATTGGAGGTGGAAATTAGTGTAATCACTATGGAAAGCAGGTGGGAGGCTTCTCAAAAAGCAACTTATTTTTTTTTCCTTACAGATTATCAAATAAAATTAAGAAAAGTTTACAAATTTGATGATAATTTTTTTTCTCCATAATTTCAGAAGTGAACACATTCCCATGACTACCCATCCAATCAAAGGGGATAATAAATGTCAATGTATGAATGGATAAATGCACATCAGACCAAAAGAACAAATAACGATGATTTTTTATTAAATAAAAAGTTTAATTGAAGCAATTTTTTGTATTGTAACTTAAAACATTAATTTTAAAGCTATATTCTTGAAGCCAGGTGGTCGTGGTACATTCCTTTAATCTTAGCACTGGGGAGACAGAGGTGGGCAACTCTCTGTGAATTTGAGGTCAGTCTGGTATACAGACTGAGTTCCAGGACAGCCAGAGTTACAACAGAGAAACCCTGTCTCAAAATACAATAACTACAACAACAACAACAAAGAGAATTCTGATTATTTCATGAAAGTAAGATGGTTTAAAGTAGAACTTGCATTTCTCAAGACATAAAACTCCTCACATACACTACTACATTTATAATCATTGAAGTGATCTAAAATTAGAGAAATAAGAGAAATCAAACATTCATACTGGCTTTTATTTTATTTCACAAGAAAAATATGAAAACGAAGGTAAGTTTAATTTTTTAATATTATTAGTCACATATAATCAAACTAAGTCAATCATAATCAACTAATCCTAAAACACAAATATTAAAGTAAGTTAAAAGTTATGACAAAACTAATAAAGAGTTTAACGGACTTGTAAGTAAGCGTTGCTTTTCTACAAATGAAACTTTTCAGATATCGAAGCCAAATTCAATGTTTTTCTTATAAGTTTCAATCTTTCCATAAAACATAGTGTAGTGAGACTCTATCTTAAAATACAATTATTAGAATTTAAAGACTTAGTATTCAATAGTTTGAATTTCAGTTAGGGAATAGTACTGGAAAATTATGCTTTTCTGAATTTTATTGATTAAAATCTCCAATTTTACAAGAATTCAGAGAAGTTAGCAAAATAAAGATATATAAGAAAATACTCATTTTTCTATATTTGAAAGTAACAACCATGACAAATAAGCACATATTGTTTAATTGTTTTCATATTTTATGTACTTCTATTCTGTAATTAAAAGATTAATAGGAAAATTAATTAATACTAGTAAAAATAGGTAACTTTTATGGATTCAAAATTATATTCCCATGACTGTATCACATATGGAATCAATATGAATATTACATAAGAAATTAGATTTGAAGCTATTCATATACAAGCATTCACATGCACACACACACACACACACACACACACACACACACACTCTGTGTAGTGAAAGTGTAACCTAATCAACACTCACTTTTATGGGAGTTGAAATAGTTGAAATAGTATGAAATTTGATTTCAATGTAAACTCTCAGAGAACATTGGAATTCTTTCCTGAAATTACTTAAAAATAAAATCTCCTCAGTTTAATGATGTGAGTGGTACAAAGAGTTTCTTTTCCTTCTGTCTACTGTCTAACCATGCTGGAATACTGTTACACATTCACTTTGTGCTGACTAATATCAGCAACAACAAACATCATCAAAAACCAAACTAAAGCAAACAGATGAACAAATAAACAAACAAAATAAAAACTTTTTACCTTGATTTGAGGATTTGTTCTGTCACAGCTTGTCTGTCAGTCATGATGGAAGATCTTAGTTTGGGTACCTAGTAACCGTGTCAGACACAGAAAGCACTTGGTCAAATCTCTGAACTCCTGGTTCAGTGAGCGACCGTCAAAAACAGTGAGGAGAAACTGAAAGAGATACGTGACTTAACCATTCTAACCTTCACATATACACTTTTGTTAAAACACTCACAGGAATACATACATGTCTCTCTCTGTCTCTGTCTCTCTCTCTCTCACACACACACACACACACACACAATATGAAGGTAGAATCTTAGCACTCTTGGAAACATAAGCTGATCATTTTTGGAATCAGATATTCACAAGTGAAACTAACACTTTACAAATCTAAGTCTAATTGTAGATAACTTCAATAATAAAGAAATAAAATAATCTGCATTTTACAAAAGATAAACAAATCTAAGTAATAAGTATACCACAGCCTGGTAGGTTTCTGCTACAAGAAGATTTAAACTGAAATATTATGGTGCATATGCAAAGGTTCCTAGCTGTCATGTATAGATAGATAGATGTATAGATGATAGAGTTTCTATAGATATATATACTCTGTTATTCATAAATCTATATGTATATAAAATAAACAACTGAACTAGAATTGAGTTAATAATTTGGATTTATTTATGAGGAATGATTTACAATTGAGATAACTTTGTCCTCCTTTAGGCTTCCAGTGCCTAGTAAATGGCTGGAGGTGGTTCATCGCTTCATCCTCTTAGGTAACACATTTGTGTTTTATCAGGTTACTCCTGCATTTTTCAAATGAAAAGCCTCACAGGTATATTTTGAACATTATGATAAGCTGACAGAAAACTGCTTTGAAGTAGAATCTTTTTTTCCCCTAAACCTTTCAAAGTCCATTATGCAGGTAGCTACTTATTAAACTTAAATTAATGATGATCCAAAACTGCATGTGCTATGTATTCAAAAGGCATGAATATTTAAAGGAGTCTTTGCTAAGAGTGACAGTAATAAACAGTGATTGCATATTGTGCCATTATCCTTGTTTATTCAAGCTAAAATTAAAGCTTGGAAAAATTTGACAGATGCACTGATGAAGGAAAGGGATTTAGATGGACACAAAAATCAACTGCATAAATTCTATAAATCTATTAGGAAGCAGGAATTACAAGACCACTGCTTCTTTTTTTTGAGATCATAAATGTGGTTAAATTGAGGATAATGCTGAACAGTTGGTTCAGAAGTTGAACTTGTAGAGGAATATTTACTCTTTTAATCGAGTAGGATGCTGCTTTAGTAAAGGATCACATTAAAAAGCCTGTGCAATAGCTAGAAAGGGATCACATACAAAAGTATTTTTGAAAGGATCGCATTCAGAGGCCTGTGTGAGCTGGATGAAATGCTCAGAATGCAATGGTAGCACATACCTTTAAATCCAACTCAGAAGGATGTGGTGGCATATGTCTTTATTCCCAGCTCAGAATATAAAAGGAAACAGTCAATAGAATCAGGAGAGAGTTGTGAAAGGAAGAAGAAAAGTAGAAGCAGAGGTAAAAATTGACAAGTAGCAGAGAGAGGAAGCAGAGAATGGAAGCATAGAAACAAGGTAGAAGGAGAGTGTGGAAGCAAAGAGGAAGGAGAGAGAGAGAGGAAGAGAGGGGGGAAGAAAGAAGAAGAAGAAGAAGAAGAAGAAGAAGAAGAAGAAGAAGAAGAAGAAGAAGAAGAAGAAGAAGAAGAAGAAGAAGAAGAAGAAGAAAAGGAGAAAGGAGAAAGGAGAAAGGAAGAAGCAGAGGGTCAGAAGCAGGAAACTGAAGTAATTGCAGTAAAAATAAGTAAGGAAGACAGTAAGGCAAAATTTATAGAACATTAAAGCAGTTAGCAGGCAGAGATAATTTAAAATGATCTTATGATAAAAAGAGGCTAGCTAATTCTTTATAGTACATGACATATAATATCATTTATATATAGACTTTAAAAGGCATACTCACAATGATGGTTAGCAGAAATAAAATGTTGGTTATACAAGGTTAGAGAACAGCCAATCAGAGGATACCAATGAGGGAGTGAAACCCTTCATTTACAAGGCTATATATGAGATTAGCATGGTGAATTATCTAAGTGAGTATAACCAAATAATTCTCAACACACACACATACACATACAGACACACACACACACAAATGACAAGAAGTGAATTGACAGATACACTGATTTGTAGTAGTACACCTACAGTGCAGGCTGACCAAGGAGACATGGTGCCATTTTCATAATCGGAAGCCCTGCCAGACCTCAGCAAGGGAACCACTGTCATGGCCAGTGCCATAGTCCTAGTGAAACCCTGAGCATCTGAGCTCAGGTGTTTTGATTCAGAACTCCTTAGGTGTTCTATTTATACCACATACAGATCATGAACAATTAAACAACAACACATAAATCCAACACCTGCAACCAATACAGAATGTCAAGACCTAGGCTAGTCCCTCACCCAACTGTGCATAAAATATTTTATACATAACTAAACTTCACTTCCACAACATTTCCCCTTTTCTTTATATTAAAAAATTGCTTTGCCTTTACAACACAATCTAACACTATATCAGCAAAACTATTTATAAGAGAAACAATCACAAGAGTTTCTCCTGCACAGGACCCAATGAAGCCAAACATCTATCGAGCTTTCACGATGTCTTTGGATAGCAGAAAAACATTATAAATGTCCAATGTCCTACTTGCAAATATGTAATCTCTGTAATATCTGAGCTGCCCTGAGCATATTTTACTGGACTCTGAGGTCTAGAGATTCTGTCTCTTCTTCCTTGTCTCCACATTGGGTTAGCTGGTATGATGTCATGCCCCACATTGGTATGCCATTTGCAGTAGTACGCCTACTCTAGTGGCTCACCAGTAGATACATAGAGGCATTCTCATATGTGCAAGCCAGACAGGAAGACCTCAGCAGAGGGAACCACCATCATGGCCAACACCATCCTGCAGTGGAACCTTGTGCATCTGAACGCAGGAATTTTATTAATTCAGAACTCCTTAGGTGTTCTGTTCACACCATGTGCAGATAATAAGCAATTAAACAACCCCACAAAAATACAACTTCTGCAAAAACTACAGAATGCCAAGAACTAGGCTAGCCCTTCATCCAACAATGCATAAAACATTTTATCCATAACTAAACTTCCACAACACTAATTAACTTGATTATGCTAATCATTTCAAGTGTAAGTACATCAAATCATCAGAATATACCATCTGAACAAATGTCAATCATGTCATAATAAATTCAGCTAGGAAGTAATTTAACAAAATAAATTTTAAAAATCTTCTTAAAAGTTATATTGCTTTATTTGTGAATTTACTTTTGTATTTCAGCGTCAAAACACCTGTGTGAATATGTGAATGTGAGAGAACAACTTGTAGAACTCAGATCTTTCTTACTACCTGCTCCTCCATGCCCCCCGCATTAGACTAGGTATTGGATTACCTGGAACTGAAGTTACATGTTGTTGTATACCACCATATAGGAGTTATTATCTAAACTTTGGTCTTTGGCAAGAGCAGAAGTGTACTTATTGGAAAAGACGTATCTCTAGCCCCAATACTGAGATATTTTAAAATAATAATGCATTTCTGTAAATAATTAATTACATGATTGTTATGTGACTAAGGAATGAAATGAAAGATGTCAGAATGAAAGATGTCAGGATGAGTCAATGTCATTTTTGCTATTCTTTATAGTTTTTTACTTATATATAAGTGTATGTATATGCCCCATGTGTCTAGGTGTAGCTAGGGGAAAAAAGAGTGTCAGATTCTCCTAAACTGGAAGTTAGGGGAGATTTGAGCTGCCTGAAGTGGGTGTTTGGAAGATCAAGAAATGTTCTCAAGTTAAATCGTCTTTCCAGACCCAAGCACAATTTTTAACAAAGGCACTAATGTTTTATATAATGGATTAAGCTCTATAAGCTTTCTAACTTTTCATGGTGTCACCTCTTTATGTTATTATAATGGAAATAATGAAAAAGTAACAATGAAAATGATATAAATAGATTAAAAACACCACAATGGGTTGTTGTTGTTGTTGCTATTGTGATTTAGAGAGAGATATATAGACTCAGTTGTTCATAAGATTGATGTTTTAATCTATATTTTAAAACAATACTAAACAAAAATTAAACTGGAAACATTATCATGTAAACTTTTATCAACAAATAAAAGTTAATGTTTTGATTCATTAAATATTTTAGAAGTTTTTAAATATTCTAAAAATAAGTAGAATATATAGGATTATACAATATACATGCTTCAAGAGCATAAAATTATCATTCTAGGAAGAAATGAAGCAAAGGAAGGTGTGTGCTAGCACTAGAAATAAATCTACTTTTAAATAATGAAATAATTTATATTTTAATCTTATTTAATGAGAACTTGTTCCTGTTATGATCATAATTTAAATGTCAGCATATGGTTTATAAAGGTTTTGGAATCCAAGAAGTTTCCTATATTTGTTCTCACAGACTAAATATGGGACCGTTGTGTTCATAACTACATCTGTTTCCAAGACAACATGAATTGCTCTTCTACAACTCTCTGGAAACCTGTAATTGGTGTTCAGTCAGTGCTTGCCATATTCTACATTCTCAATACAAATGCTGATTTAAAGAAAGTGTGCAGCTCCCTTCTCCCATGTTTCAACTTATTTATTTATTTATTCATCCATTTATTTATTTATTTATTTACTTATTTATTTTAATTTGTATGTTGCCTCTCAACACCCCTTCTTCCCTCTGTCCCTCCTTCTAGCTCCCTTCCATCTTCCTTCTCCTCCTAATCTACCCTTCCCACCTCACTCACTCATCCCCAATCCTTCTTTCCATAGAAGAGAGCAGTCATCCCAGGGTTACCTTTCTAACAGGGCACAAAAAGATGGACAAGGCAGGGCACTTATCCCTACTGAGGGTGTACTTGGCAACCCAGCAAGAGGAAATAGGGCCATATCCGCTACCCTGTAGGATCTCTGCAGAAACACCAAGCCAGACAAGCACATGACATATCTAGTAGACTTTGCTGGTTCTATAATTGTTACTTCAGGATCTGTGAAGCCCCAAGAGTGCTGGTCCCTTGGCTCCATAAGACTTATTCTCCTGATGTCCTCTACCCTTCTGGTATCAGAAATTCCTCCTCCCCTTCGGGATTCCTAGAGCTCTGCATGATATTTGACTCTGGGTCTCTGCATCTGTTCCCATCTGCTGCTAGAGGAATCCTAATTAAGATTGGGCTAGGTATGAATGTATGAGTAGAGCAGAATATCACTAAATTCATCTCCTGGATATCCAGTTTATAGTTCCTGGACTACCTTATAGAATCAGATATATGTTCTTTCTTTGAAGCGTGGTTCTGCCCTTCCATTGCCCCAGTGGGTCCTGTAGGAAGGATGGGTTTATAGTTGGGGTAGTGTCCTGGCCCTCCACTGGGAGCTTCCTGGTTACAGGAGATGGCTGGTTCAGGCTTCCCATCACCTATTGATAAAGATCCTAGTCAGGGTCTCTCTCATGGATCCAGTGAGTTACCACTGCCCTAGGTCTCCAGATCCATCTCCGGCGAATGTCCTCCAATTCTGGATGTCTCTTCATCTATTCCTTTCCTCAACTCTTCTCCCCACACTTGGTCTCATTTCTTCCCATTTCTATCTTTCCCCAGCCCACCTGCACTATTTGTTCTATTTCATCCTAACTAGGGAGATCCCTGTGTTCCCACTGGGCCCTCCTTGCTGCATCATCTCTCTAGGTCTGTGGAATGTAATAATTTTCTGTTTCTCATAACAGTTAATATCCACATATAAGTGACTACAAACCATGTTTGTTTTTCTGAGATTGGGTTATGTCATTCAAGATTATCTTTTAGTTCCATCTATTTGCCTGCAAAATTCATGAGGTCATTTTTAAAAATAGCTAATTAATACTACATTGTGTGGATGTACCACAATTTCTTTATCCATTCTTCAGTTGAGGGACATCTAGGCTGTTTCCAATTCTGGCTATTATGAATAAAGCTGCTGAGCTTTATTTAGTTTATTTAGTTGAGCAAGTGTCCTTTTGGTAGGATGGAGCGTTCTTTGGGTATATGCCCAGTAGTGGTATAGATGAGTCTTGAGAAAGATCAATTCCCAGTTTCCTGAGGAATCACCATATTGATTTCCAGACTGGCTGTATAAGTTTGCACACACACCAGCAATGCAGGAGTGTACCTCTTGCTTCACATCCTAATCAGCATTACCTGTCATTTGTGTTATTGATCTTAGTCTTTCTGAAGGGTGTAAGATGGAATCTCAGAGTAGGTTTGATTTTCATTTCCCTGATGGATAAGGATGTCAAATATAAGTGTTTCTCAGCCATTTGAGATTCCTGTTTTGATAATTATTTGTTTAGATCTGTATCAAGATTTTTTGATTGCATTATTTGTTTTATTGTTATCTAGCTTTTTAAATTCTTTATATAATTTGGATATTAGCCCTGTATTAGAAGTGGAGCTGGAGAAAAATCTTTTCCCATTCTGTGGGCTGCCATTTTGTCTTATTGACCATGTCTTTTGCCTTTCAGAACCTTTTCAGTTTCCTGAGGTTCCATTTGTTAATTGTTGATCTTAGTACCTGAGATATCAATCTTCTGTTCAGGAAGTTGTCTTCTGTACCAATATGTTCAAGGCTATTCCCCAATATCTCTTCTATCAAGTTCTGTGTGTTTCATTTTCTCTTAAGGTCTTTGATGCACTTAGGATTGAGTTTTGGGCAGGGTGATAAGTATATGTATATTTGCATTCTTCTACACACAGAGATCTTGTTTGACCAGAAGCATTTGTTGAAGATGCTGTCTTTATTACTCTGTAGTACTATTTGAGAACAAGAATGGTGATACCTCAGGAAGCTATTTTATTTTTCAAGATTATTTTAGCTATCCTGGGTTTTCTGTTTTTCCATGTGAAGTAGAATATTGTCCTTTCAAGGTATCCTTTCAATTGTTTGGGATTTTGATAGGGATTATGTTCAATCTATAGATTGTTTTTGGTAAAATGGCCATTTATGTTAGGTCAATCCTACCAATCCAGGGACATGGGAGATCTTTCCAAGTTGTGAGAACTTTTTAAATTTCTTTCTTCAAAGACTTAAAGATTTTGCCAAACGAATCTTTCACTTGCTTTGTTAGAGTTACTCCAAGATATTTTATGTTGTTAGTGGCTATTGTGAAGGGTGTTTTTTCCCTGATTTCATTCTCAATCAATTTGTCTTTTTGTGTATAGAAAGGCTAATGATTTTTTTAGTTAATCTTGTAGCCAGCCACTTCACTGAAGTTGTTTATCAGCTATAAGTACACTATTATATCATATGCAAATAAGGATATTTTGATTTCTTCCTTTCCAATTTTATCTCCTTGATCTCCTTCTGTTGTCTTATTGCTCTGACTTAAAACCTCAAGTAATATATTGAATAGGTATGGACAGAGAGGACAACCTTGTCTTGTTCCTGATTTTAGTGGAATTGCTTTGAGTTTCTCTCCATTTAATTTTGTGTTGGCAGTGGCTTTCTGTAAATTACCTTTATTGTATTTAGGTATGTTCCTTGTATCCCTAAACTCCTAAGACTCCATGCATTTCTGGGATGAAGCCTACTTGATCATGGTGAATGATCATTTTGATGTATTCTTAGATTTGTTTTGAGAATATTTTAATGAATATGTTTGCATCTATATTAATGTGGTATATTCATCTGTATCAGTTTTGTTCTTCCATTTCAATTGTTTGCTTGTTTGTTCTTGAGTTTCTTTAAGGGGATTATTCATTTCTTCTAATTGTTTGCTTGTATTTTCCTGGGTTTCTTTAATGAGTTTACTCATTTCCCCTCAGTTTGTTTTCCTTTTCACTGATTTCTGTGAGGGATTTATTCATTTCCTCTGTAAGGGCCTCTATTATCTTCATAAAGTTAGTTTAAGACTTTTTTTTTCTTTTTTTTTTCTTTTTTTGTGCTTCAGCTGTGTCAGAGTGTTCAAGGTTTGTTGTAGTAGGTAGTAGGTAGTTGGACTCTCTAGTAGGGTATTAGGACTTTACAAATTGCCCTGTTTTTTTTTTTTTTTTGTTAGTCCTGTTCTTATGCTGGCATTTAGGCATCTTAATTTGGAGTGATTATAGGTTTAGGTGTGCAATTCCTATATTTGTCTTTATTCAATGAGTGTTTTGTTTCTTGTGATTCTTTTTTTGTATGTTTGTTTTGTCTTTATCCTTTCTGGTTTTCTCTGTTTTGTGGCTTCTTGCTAAGCAGGGAGGTCTATGCCCAAGGTGAATGCTAGAGCTCTGACAGTTAGCTTGTCCTTTGGTTCAGAATGGTGTCTCCTTCTGAGTAGGGAACAAAGTCTTGAAGAATGTTCTTCTGGATGGCCTGCATGGCTTGCTCTGGAGCAGTCTGCCTGCCTGGTCTCCTATCTGGGTTGTATGGTTTGTTGCTGGTTAAGGCCTGTGTGCCTGAGTTGGTCTCTGGGCCTCAACAGCAGTGGCTGGGAGGGTTGGGAGTTAGGAAAATGGAGGTGATTTGTGGCTTTGTGGCAGGACTGGGCAGATATAGTAGGTGGGGGCAGCAAGCAGGCTTCCTACCTGATCTCCTAGAGCAAGCTTGCTTTGCCTGTGCCAGGGCAGGGGCAGTTTGTCAGAGTTGGTCTCTGGGAGTCAGAAGCAGCAGCAGGAGGGCAGGGTGGTCTCATGTTTCAATTTATTATACACTCAAAGTTTAAAGTTCTTTCACATCTCTTAGGCAAAAATTCTGTTTTTAACATATTATATTTTTATTTATATCATATATGGCTATGGTTTCATTTTCTGTGTCAAAACATTACTATGTGTTTATCAGAATAAAGCACTGTTCTTCCTGCATATTTTATCTATTAGTGGTTTTCTGTATAGAGCAAGGTATCTGCAAACAATCCCTCCAAAAGACTTGTACCAGGGGCCTCCCACAGACATTCTTAATTCTTAATTTTCATGCTTATGATTTAAAACTACACATTTTTGTCATTTCTGTATATTATAATGCAGCTTAGATATATTCAGAAAACATAAGAGATATTTAAAATTATCTAAATATAGGTTGAATATAATGCATGGCTTGTTTTCTTTGAGTATATTCTCTGGTTTCCCTTCAAATATCTGTAAATGGATAACTTATGTATTCTTATATTTATGTAGGTATATGCAAATTTATGTATATTTGAATATTCCAGAATTGTATAATTATAAATTGTTAATATAATTACATAAATATGGATGGAGTAATATGTACAAGGAGGAAGGAGGCTAAGTGATAAATTGTGAACCCCTGTAGTATTTTCACGAAATAGAATCTAATCCATAGGATGAGTTGAACTGAAAGACAAACATTTTTCTATATAAAATATGCTTGAATTAAGATGTTGATAAAGTTGTTTATCTTCCTTTACCTTTACTCTTTATATATCTACAAGAAAGCAAATTATCAGCTTCATTATTGGAAGAAGCTCTTGAATTTAGAGAAATACCACTGCAAAAAGTGTGGATAAATAGTTCAAACATGTATTCCTGTCAAGACACTAGAACTTTCAATAAATGCTCATTAATCAGCATCTCAATGTGACTGACACTGGAATTTGTTTTACTCAATTCCCACCTCTAAGCACACATTAGTGTATGAAGTTGAAGAAATCTACTTTGCTTTTCTTCATGTGGTGGCTTTGGAAGGCCAACTTCAAGAGACTGAATTAGGTTGTTTCCAGTATACAAAAACTCATGCTATTACAAAATTTTAAGTTTCTTCCTATAATTTCCAGTATTTTTGGATTAAATCCTTTTAAGATATGCTATTAACCTTAGAATTCATGATTTTTGCGTCTTCTTGCAAAGTTATATGCTTTGTAAATCTTAAATAGCCCCTCAGGCTCTGTCAGTGTCAGAATGCATACATGACCCAATCTTGCTCTCTGTCTTTGTTTTTTTTTAAATATTGTTATTTCTAAATTAACAAAATAAAATATTAAAAATTAGGTAAAAGAGATTTTCCTTTATATCATTATGAATTTTTTAAATATCTTACCACATACAAGAAAGTAGAGATAGTATTTTTTCCCTAGGTAATGCTTTAAAAAACTTCCAGGAAGTTGCTGTCAGAGAGGCACTAGCTGAATACTCATTTTTGTAGCCATGTATTGATTTTGACATCAAAACTACCATAATGTATTACAGGATGTGCATCTGAAACATATTAAGTATATCTGCAGGGAGAAAAGGACTGATTAAAGAGGAAATTTTAAAAGGATATATGCAAACATTGATTATTTTTTTTATTTTGCTACTCGTTTTCAATATTTTAAAATTTCCTTATGTAAAAAATTGTTTGTGCCTAGGACAATTTTTAAAATATGAGTAGAAAATACCAATATATCAACATTTAATTAGAATATGTTGTATGGGCTTGAAGAAACATAGATTGTGTCATGGATGCAACATACAAGAAAAATTATCAATTTGATCACAACCCTTTCCAAAGCAAAATCAGTTCAGGTTAAAATAGTCTATTAGTCAAAGCAATAAAATTTAAATATTCACGGTATGCTTTTATTATGTAATAATATTCAACATATTATGTCATAAATAAATTTCTTATAAAAGGAAATTTTAGAAAGCTACATTTTGCTAATGAAAGTTTTACCATAGAAATTTCTACAAATTAACTATCTGTTTACAGGAAGATGAAGGCAAAAATATTCCCCCCCAGAATGGCGATGCCATTTACTGAGTAATTTTAGGAACATACTGATGTGATTTTAATCCAGTATATGAAAAGATTCATGAAGAAAAATAAGAATCATTATTGGGTAACAAATTTTGAAATTGAATATCACAAAATGTTACTTAATTTTTGTTTGCTTGTTGTTGTTGTTGTTGTTAGTAACTCTGGCTGTCCTGAAATTCCCTCTATCGACCATGCTGGCCTAGAACTCAGAGATTGCCTGTCTTTGCCTCCCATGTGCTAGGATTAAGGCATTATTACTTATTAAAGTAAATCTTAGAAAGAATCAAGACCAGTATAGAAGACAGACTTTCACATTTTTTTCTCAGCTCTTTTATGAAATTTGAAGTTCTTATGTTCATTACATTATGAGGAATTTGTGGCTAGTAATCAAAATTTCAAGAATAAGTTCCACAACTACATTCACCATTCAACTGGCCCATTGACTGATTAAACATTTAATGAAGAGAGTTGGAAAGTCATAGGTTGGAAGCCAGTCTTACTGAATATATCCTATCTCTGTAAATAGCTGTGTATTGCCAAATTCTGTGTTTGATCAAATGCCTTTGTGACTTTAAGGCAAATATTTATGATATACAAACATACCCCTGACTTCCATCAACTCAAGATCTAAGCATATCCTCAGAAAGAATGAGGGTTATAACTGAGTCTTCCTCACTTTGTTGTAAATCTCAGATGTTTCGCCAATAGATTGTTATATTTGCCTGAGTTTATGATTTTCTTTCTCATAAAACTATAAGATCCTCATAACACTATTAACATGCTAGAAAGTGGTATTTTGGGTAACTTAAATCCATATTTGGATACCAAATATAGTGCACAACCATAGCAAAGTTAAGTTTGGGAGATATTATATGCCCCTTGTTTGGGTAACAAGACATGTTCTAGCTGCTTGATAAGCACCATGACCAAAAGTGACTCATGGAAGAAGAATTTGTTTCAGCCTACATTTTCAGACAAGAATCCTAGATTAAGTAAAGCTGGCAAAGACTCTTGAGCATGCACTAAGATAGAAATCATGGTGAAATCAGCTTACCAGCTAGCTCAACTTTCTTATGTAGTCTAGCACTATCTGTCTAGGAGGGTGATGCACATTGTATCAATTAATAATTATCACTATATCCTGCAGACCTGTCCATAGGCCAATCTTATTGATGTAATTCTTTAACTGAAGCTCAGTCTTTCAGGAAGAATCTAGATTGTGTCAAATGGACAATAAAAGCCAATTAGGACAATGTTCATAAGTAGTAATCCTTCATAAATAGTATGTGACAACATGCATCATGGTTATTTCAGCAGTTGTATTGGTGGAGTCATGTAAAACATGCAATTTAGGATGAACCACCTGTGGGTAAAGTATCTATGGGAGGATTTCAGGATGACCATTAGTATCTACTTAGAATAGGGTGAAACATCTCTGATGAAAATAGATGAGGAACTATATAACATATTGCAATCTTTGAGAGTATAAAATACATGATAATATTGTTGGTAGGTCAGTGTGGCAGTAGTCTAGTGAATGTTATAGTTAGCATTTACTTTTTGGAACCTAAAGGAAACAAGCATGAGATAAAGTTTAAAAGAAGTTAACAAAAACTTGTAAAATTATATACCTTTCATTTTGCTTAAATAATATCTAAAGTTAAGAGATTTAAGTAACATTTCATGTTTTGCACTTTTAAGAGAAACACTAAAGTGTAGTTAACATAGCCAGTGTTACTCCATTGAAGGAAACTAAATTTCTTCTCCCAGTAAGTTTTATTTTCTTGGCTAATGGTAAGACTTTATTCCACTTTTCCTTCTGCATGCTGAGCTTCGTCTGGCTTGACTTTGTGCAAGTCTTATGTGTGCTCTCAAATTCTCTGTGAGTTTTATATGTAGCAGATCTTTTGTCTGGGAAATGCTGAATCTTTATTTCAGCATTCTTGTCCATGTAGATCCCTGCACTGTGAGAAAGGATGTGCTATTTTAGATAGGGTTTCTGTCTAGCTGAAAAAACACCATGAATAAAAGCAATTTTGGTATGAAATGCTTATTTCAGCTTATAGTTTCATATCTCAGTCGTTATTAAAGGAAGTCAGAGCAGGAACCAAAACCGGGTGGAAATCTAGAGATCAGAGTTGATGAAGAGGTTCTGAAGAAGTGTTGCTTGCTGTCTTGACCCTCAGGGCTTTCTCAGTATACTTTTTTTTCTTCTTTTTATAGCACCCAGGACTATCAATCTAGGAGTGTTACTGCTCACAGTGAACCAAGTCATGCCACATTAATCATCAATTAAGAAAATGCACCACAGGTTTAATAAACCTACAGGTCAAATCTATGGAGACATTTTCTCAGTTCAGATTGAATTTGAATTTCTCAATTCTTTCTTTCGAGATTGCAGGGAACAATGGAGTTGGCTTCACCTAGTTGCTTTGAGAGGCAAGCGTCATAGATTTATTTTTAGGTTAGATTCTATGATCCCTAGGATACTTTGTGCTTGCACAGTTCCTAAGAAATTTATGTATTCCCTCAGGCAGTGAAGCGTTCAGGTCACTTTGTATTTCTCCTTATGGTTCCTTAGTAGTCATGGAAGTGTGAATCTTGATAAGACAATTGGAAATTAATCTTGTATAACCTGTATAGCTTGCATCATCATATCCTGGCAACCATTACTATATTGATTCTGGCAATCACCATTTTGCTCTGTTTCTGTTAAAGATATAAACAGTATGATTTCTCTCAATAAATTTGCCACAGAATTTGTTTTGTTTTGAACCCTCCAAACCAATATGGTGGTATTCATTCCTCCAACAGCCATATCAGATAACCTTGTCTCTCTAAGTAAGTGAAGGTACAAGATGACTTTAGATGATGTGAACTTGATAAAAAGCTAACCAGCTCAGGTGTGATAAAGATATCCCATTTAGGGTATTGTACTCAAAAGTCTCTCACTCTCTAAACTTTGTGCAGTTGTGTTTCTCTGTGATGGTTTCCACTTACTGAAATGAGTTTCATTGATAAGGGTTCAGCAACACACTGACATATGCATAAAGCTCTTTGGTTACTATGTTAATTTAGCCAAAATAATAGATATTGCCCCAAGACCTGTGACCTATCTAGTCTAAGGTTCTTGCCCTCATTAACAGTGTCAGATAAAGGTTCCATTTCAAATAGCATGCCTTACCTCCAATCAAAATGTAGCTGCTTATATGTGTGCCACTCTAACAACAGTGTGTATATCTGTAGTTTCCACTATTTAAACTCACATATTTCAAAGTGGATGAGATTGAAGGTTACTTTTCTCCTCCAGTAGTACAAACAGTGTATCCCAGCAGTATGAAAGCTAGTCTTTATTAGGGATGAAGCCTCTAGTTGAGCATGAACTGAATTTCTCCCTGTTTGATATCATTAGTATGTGGTGTCTCCAGAAATAGAGTTTAAACATCAGATTGTGATGGATAAATAATATCATTAGCAATAGCCTGTAATCATAAACTTTAGGGGTGTGTGTATGTGTGTGTGTGTGTGTGTGTGTGTGTGTTAAATTCAGAATATCCAGATTTTCCGTAACCAATAATGGGCTAAGAGGAAGTAGGGGATCTTTCAAGGAAGGTAAAGTAGAATATAATGTAAAAATAGGATAAAAGAGAAATTAGAATAGGAGGATTAAATGGAGATGAGATTAAAAAGAGGTTGTGAGTCAGGGAAGAGAGGGGAGAGTTGATGGGATAACAAGCACTAAAGACCAAATGAAAAGCCACAGCTCAACTTACTAACATAAAAACCTCATAAGGCCTATCCACGTGTAAACCAAATTTAAATACAATTTTTCCTGAAGGGAGACAGTTTCCAACTTAGATATCAGAGGACACAAAATAAAGCCCTTTCTGTAAGGAATATGAAACATTTCAGTTTTCTATTTCAGCAGTATCATATCAGAACTAAAGTAAACAGACTAATTTTTATATATGGTTCATTTTTTTTCAAAGTTTATTGAAGTAAGTTTAGTAAGTTTATTGGGAAAATGTGCTCAGTGGTGTCAAAGATAAGCAAAGCTGCTTCTCTTTCTACTTTCTAAGTAAGGCTGATCTTGGGAACAGAGATTTATAGTAATATGCTTTTAGCATTTATTTATTTTATATTTACTATGGGCTTTTTAAGTAAAATGATAAGTCTAAGATTACAACATTGCCTGTAAATCAATCAAATAGTGGTTATTGACTGCTTACTCTTTGATTCAAAGTTCAATCATTCAGCTCCATAATCAGTCATATTTATAATTTATAATTTATCACCAAATCTCATCCCCATGTCTACATGAGGAAATGCTATTCATAGTTTTGATATATTTTCATTTTAATCTCACAAGTAGTGTCATCAAATTTTGATATATTTGAAAATATATTATTAAGATTATGAAATTGTTTTTTTTTTAATTTTCATTTTGAAAATATTGATGAAATAGGGTTAGAATTTATTTTTTTAATGAAAGTTGACGTACATATTAAGAGTCCATTACAGAGAACTAGTAAATTAGATATGCCTATCTTGTACTTAAGCTGCATAGAAATCCAACAAAAGATTGTAATTTACTTTTTCCTTCTTTTTTCTTATTTTTCTTATATTTGTGTTACTTTTGGCATTACTTTTCTTTTTATTTTTTGAGATTATAATTACATCATTTCATTCTTCCCTTTACTGTCTCCAAACCCTCCAAACACAAACATTCCCTTATTCTTTTTCAAATTCATGGCCTCGTTTTTTTCTTTAAATGTTGTTACATACACATATGTGGTGTTTGTGTATATGTGTGTGTTCTTAAATACATAAATACAACCATACAAACCTGCTCAGTATGTATAACGTTACTTATATACCAGTTTTTTTCAGGACTGACTATTTGATATTTGATAAGGAAATACTATGTTCTGAAGCCATGAGATAAAATAAATATTTCCTCCACTGTCTATGTTAAATATTTTGGTCATAACGAGGAAACATAACTAGTAAACTACTCAAATATGGTCACACTCTTAAACATAAAAGCTAAAAATATTAGAAGAAAAAAAATAACTTCCAAAAGAAAGAAAAGAAGAACACCTGCTTTGAAAAATACTGTTCTTGAGTAACACAGTAAATGTTTCAATGGTTTGGAACACTGGCTGTTCTTACAGAGGACCTAGTTTTAGTTCCCAGTGCCCACATGTTTTATCTAAATGCCATGTTTATCTAAAATGCCATGTTCCAATGACGATACAAAATTTTAGAATAGCATGAAATATTATAATAATCAAATCATAGCAAATAGACTATAGAATAATAAATAACACTCACAGATGAGTAATTATTTTCATTAAAATTCTTTCTTAATTCCATGCAATTTGGGGGATTTTTATTATCTATATAAAACATTACCCTGAACTGCAATAGTCTGATTCAGAGCTAGCCCTACAAATACCATTGTATTTCAAGGTTGGGGAACGAATTTCATAACTCTCCTGGAAAGTAGGCTCTTGTGTTATGATCTGTGACTATGATAGCATATTATCTATAAGGACTGTGGTGATTTGTTTAAAGGAGATGACTCCTAGGAGAGCTTCTTTTGTACATCTGATTTATGCTTCTAAGGCAAAGATGGATGGGATCTCTGACATTTATTACACTTATATTCATGTATGATCTTGTCTAAGGAAGCTATAAGAATTATGAATAAAAGTGTACAGCGCAAATAATTTCATGCTCCACTGATACAGAAGGTCAGCATCTTCGTTAATGTGCCTGACAATATTTTTGATTTTAGATTCCTCTATCTAGTACTATAAGAGTAAGGTTGACACCTGTTACTTAGACGTGTGTTACCTCTACTTTCCAAATGATTTTCTATTAACATTTCATAATTATAAATTATATTTTGAGATTGTTTGCATAGCCTAGCTATTATTATAATAACCAAGTTATGTGACTAACTTGAGGGGATTCATGGTTTTATTCTTTTCCTCTTCACAGTACCATTTTCTCCATCTCCAACTAGTGTTTCCTGACATGAAGACATATAAATCAATCCACTCCAGTCATTATAAGTGCAGCATAATGCTGGATTGACTATTTTAATATTAGTTCCTGTGCTATAATGTGATAGTTCATTGTTTTTTGCAGTTCAAACTGTTTGTCTTATCTATATATATTTATACATATATCCATATACCTTTCAGGTTCCACAGACTATATTTACCATTTATCTTTAGGCTTCATGAAAACTGACTTTTCCCACTGAGCCACCTTATTGGCCTCTTGCTTTTCCTTTTAAACTTATTTTCTAACATCTATTTTCTCTTATTTCCTATTCATGAATGAAGTGATTCCTTTTGAGTAATATATAGAGTTAATTTAATGTGTATTTACAGTGAGGTTTTTCTCAAAATTTATAGTTATTTGTTATAGTATTTATTAGAGGTTTGTGATTTTGAAACCTCATATGTTAAAATTCTGTTTTCTATATAATTTTATTGAAAGAATTCTCAGCATTATATGCATGTGTGGTATCTTCTTATAGCTATATGTAAAGGGATTTTATGTATTTTTTGCTGTAAAGCATAGAATTATCATATTATTAATACTTAAATATCTTTTATTTCCTCATAGTGGTTTATAAGTCAAACTGAACAAATTCACATTCCTTTTATTAATATTAATAAATAATATACAAGTGTTATATCAAGTTCACTTTGCTTGTTTTTGAAATGTAAGTGTATGAAAATATAGTCCATAATGTGTGAAAGTCTCTGTTTTTGCTCAACAAAAATCAATCAGGCTAACTCCAGCACACTTAGTTTTTATTGATATTTAATATATCATTGTATTTCAAGTTAATTATTCATTTTCATATCATTTATATATTTGAATTCTAATATTTTAGTATAAACTTTTGAGAAAATTATAACTTTTTCTAAATATATGTATATATACATGTGTGCCTATATATTTACTTCATATTGTCAAACATTTCTATATGCATAATGAATTAAATTATTGTTTCTTTCTCATTGGATGATTCAAAGCACATCTTTTAAAAAATTATTTTCTTCTTTCGTATAATACATATCGACACCCCTCCTACCCTCCCTCCATTCCATCTAGCTCCCCTATCTTCCCTCTTCTCCTATTTTTTACCCTCCCCAACCCCACCCACTCCTACCCTACTCCCATCTCTGCCTTTCCCCATAGAAGAGAGCAATCCTCCGGGGTTACTCCTCAAAAAGGACACAACAAATTGGACGAGGCCAGGCATTAGTTCCTTCATCGAGGGTAGACCAGGCAACCGAGCTGCAGAAAATGGGTCCCAAGGGCAGTCAAAAGCATCAGAGAACTTCCACATATACTCTTGTCTGTTGTTTCTCTGTAAGAACACCAAGATACACAACTACATGATATATCTAGGAGGCTCTGTAGGTTCTTTGTCTGATGCTTCAATCTCTGTGGGACCCTAAGAGTGCTAGTCCGTTGATTCTGTGGAGCTTGTTCTTCTGATGATCCTGACACCTCTAGTCCTTGATATGCCTCCTCCCCCTCTTCAGCGAGTTTTCAGAGCTCTGCAGAATGTTTGGCTCTGGGCATTTGCATCTGTTCCCACCAACTGATGGCAGAAGCCTCTGATGGAGAATAGGCTAGGTACTGATCTCTGAGAACAGGATATCATTAGAAATCGTCTCCTGGCTATCCATTCTCTAGTTCCTGGCTTACCTTGGAGAATCAGGCATGGGTTCTTTCCTTTGGCATGTAGCTCTGCCCTTCCATTGTCCCAGTGTCCTGAACAAAGGATGGGTTTTAGGTGGGAGAATTTGTGGCTAGGGTGGTGTCCCAGTCACTCCACTGGGAGCCTTGTCCAGTTACATGAAAGAGCAATGCAGCATATATAATTAATTTGAAATGTGCTTTGATACTATATTATTAATTTGAAATGTGCTTTGATCTATTATGTTTATATCACAGCACATTTCAAATTGATTATGTATCCTACACTACTCTCAAGCTACATTAAGGTATTCCTGGGTCTGTAGTTACAGTAATAGTGAATATTCATTTGCAAAGGACTAATTGTTAGTTTTCTGCAATTATGGGTTTAAATTACTTTTAAGAATGGGATTTAGCAAAATATTTTTAAAATAAATTATATTTGAGTAAAATTTGTATTTCTAAAACAGTTTTAAATATCTACTCACCTAGGGAAAAATTTCATCTTATTTACAAAATAAAATAAGATTGAAAGTGATGAACAACTAGTCTTTTCACTCTCTAAAAGTGAAAATAAAACACAATGAATTGAATATTTTATATTCACTTATATTTACATCAATTGAGAATTAGACTTTAATTTTATTATACTCTAAAGTGTAAAGGGGAAAAATTAATTCTAACTTTAATTAAATTAATGAGAGTAAAACATACATGGTATTTAAATTTTACAAGTGTGTCTGAGAGTACATTAAATCACTGTTTTTTGTTTTTTTTAATTACTTGGAAAGCACATTGTTAAGTGGATACCATCATAAGGAAACTTCAATTATGACAATTTTTCACTTGAAAATTCAATTAAAATTCCCTACTTAAGGTTCATTTTTCCTTAAAGATACCTTGTATCTTTACCTTGTAGAGTGTGTTCTTTGAAAGAAATGCATTCATAGAAACTTTAAAAAGTCATATTCTGCTGTTGAAGAGAAAAACTTCTGATAATGTCAAATATAGTGAGACTGCAAGCAAATGAAACATGCTATATACTAAGATAAACAAACTAAATGAGAGTTAGCATTAAAAATATTGGTACTTGGGAACTCTGAGTGAAAATGCCTAATTTTTTTCAAATTATTTTTTATTAACGTACTATATGCTTCAGAGAATATCTTACACATATTGCATAGTCTGAGAAATAATACATATTATTATTAGATACATATTATTACATACATATTAATACATACATATTGGTAGGTAAATACTGGATTTCTGTTAATGACTTATTCGAGATACATGAGCAATATCAACTTAAAATTCTGCAATTTCCTTTTGAGTCATCTATATTGAAAATATAAAAATTCTACAGAATGTAGTAAACCTTTGTAATTTAGACTTCACTGTTCTTACATGACAAAAATGCCAAGTTTCTGAGCAGAAATGTTCTGTATCTAGGTCTCTTGTTGGTTTCAAGTAACAATGAAAGTTAAAGCAGAGATATTGATGAAGATTAAAGAGGCTACAGCCCACAAGGCTCACATCTTATACTGGTTACTGGTTGAGTGTTAGGGGATGATGGTCCTCAGAATATGTATCAATTCTGTACACTGAATATTTTAGTGGTTGTGTTAGCTGGTTCACTTAGAACTTAAGAATCAAAGAAAATATGCTAGAAGCTGCAAGAGTATACTTGAGGTTTAGAAACGTACACATAGTAACTTTTCTATATTTTGTAGGCCACCCAGATTGACACTGATACAGTGGAGGAGAACCTCATAAAATGTGCTTAGCAAATAGTGAAGTTCATTAGGAGCTACCTTGAAATCTATCTACCAAATGATTTTCAAATCCATATTTATAAATCAGTATTCTCTAGAGAAATTAAGTGACAGATATATATCTTCGTGTATTGATAAATAGGGAGCTCTATACCTACATATTCACTTCTCCATAAATGCATATACAAAAAATTACAGTCAGATTGTCAATAGATGTGTAAATTGTGCCATCCTCAGAACTCAGAAGAAGTATGACCAGGAATGGTAATGTAATTCAGTTTGGTAATAAAGACCTAAGAAGTAAGGTCTACAGTGTTTGAAGGAAGAGAAGATTCCTGTTGGAATGTTTTCAATAAAGAGAAACATCTATATTCCCTTTGATTTTTTTTTTGTTTCATCTGGTCCAAAATGTTGAATAATGCTCAAGCAAATTTGTATGGTAAAGATCTTTTCTCTGCCCACTGATTTAAATGCTAATCTCTCTTAGAAGTATTCAGTGTCATTCAATTCCAATAATTTACCAATCATCCAATGTGTCTCTTGCTTCACTCAGAGGTCAGATCTAAAAGCAATCACACTGTTTTATTTTAATTTTACTGTCTATGCTGTCAAACTTACAAAAAATAAAATATCCCTTACCGAGAGTGCCTGTTCTTAATGGCATTTTGTCATTATGTAGGAGAGTTAAAATGAATTGGAGAACTTCATGATAAAATATTTTCTTACAAAATAATGAATAACAGTTTTTTAAGTTTTTCCTGGCCTTAATTAGAATACATTTTTACTGTTCCTTACTACTACTGCAGTATATAGTACTTCCCTAATTTTATCAATGAGTAACGAAGATCTGAATGTTGACCTGATATATTTAGTGTATCCAGAAGACATAAATCCCCACATTTTTCACTTGAAGTTTTCTTTGATTTCAAATTGAAGCCTTGTCTTACAAGCCAGATTACTTCTATGATAATCATGTCTTGTAAAACAGCATGTCCTAGATTCCCTTGGTGATGACAGAATGAGAAGAAATAATTTTAAGTTATTAGGATAATAATGTCATCATTTAGGATGAAGCAGTGTTTTTCATCTATTGGAAATTTCAAGTAAAAATCAAAGAATGCCATTGTATTAATTGTACATCAAGGGAGGTCCTTAGAGAACATGTAACCAAAGATAACAAAGTATTATACAAGTAGACAAGCAGTTTCGTCATGTAAATTTTTAACTCTGTATTATTATGATCTGGCTTGCAGCCTAGGCATCTGGTGTACAAATGCATGCACTGAGTTGAAGAGTAGTTTCTATCCCCTAAAAAAATGTATTTTACTTTACTGTGACATAATTCTGGTTAAGATATGTTTTTCTTACCAGTTTCAAAGTTATAGCTTTTATTAATATCTTCATAGTACATAGAAGACTTGTAGATTTTTGATTTTTGAAGTAGATAGAAAGTGTCATGCAATTCACACCCACTTTATTCTCAATTATTCAGAGTAATACATAAAAATATGGATGGCATTTAGCACATCACAGCTAGCTGACAGAATATACAATTAGGTTTGATTCATAGCATTTATTAAGGTCCCTATTTAATTGCTAATTAGTCTGTATAGATTTGTAAATGTAGAATCTGGCACTTGCATAATTTATTTTCCTAATGCTCAGCCAAAAGCATTGAGATTTCTGTAAGGTAGAATCATAGCAATTCTTCATTATGCTCTGTGGAACTCATGAAAATAATTATGGATTCATTACCCCATTTGTTTTCTTAACATATTCGTGTCAATCTCTTATTTTGTGTTTTCCAGTTCTGGTATATGTGGGGAAAGTATAGAATGTTTTAGATAGAATTACAGGAATAGTAAGTTTAATTTACATAGAGCAACAGTCAAAGAAACATATATTGTACATTTTGCTACATCTGAGTTATTAACAGAATTATAAGAGAAACAAATATAACACCTTTGTTAAGGCTACTATTGTTAATAAACAGATTTGTTTTCTTTCTGATTTATGTTAGGTTACAAAAAAGTAAATTTTTGAACACTGACTAAGAATTGAAACAACAGCATTAATCTCATTTTCCTCCATCTTTCTTTTCTTCCTTCCTATTCAAATTTCAAATTATTTTAGATGAAAGTATACATCATATTCATTCAGGTTAAGATATTTTATTCTTATTTTTAGATTCTTTGTTTTTTATTTTAAAAAAATCATATAATAATTTTCTTACGGTTATTTAAGGTTCTCCTCTCCGAACTCCTCCCAGATCCTTTCTATTTTCCCACTCACCAAACTCCATGTCCCTGCCCCCCATCAACTTTTATATGTTTTATGTACAAGTCCATAGTGTCTTTGAATTGTTCAGCTTGATTACAGTTGTAAAGAATTCTTGGATTACTTAGTAAGTGTCTTGAATCTGCATTTTTATTTTAATAATTTTTGTATTATTTTTGTACTGCTGTTGCTTGGTGTTTTTCTTTTTTTTTTTTTTTGTTTGCTTTGTTTTGAAGAAAGAGAAAGAACATAAAACTGGGTGGTTAGGGAGATGGAGAAGATCTGAGAAACTTGGAGGAGGGGAAATATGATCAGTATGAATTACATAAAATTTTTTAAAACAATTAGAAGATATTTATTAGTCAATTAAACAAGTAAAATTCTCACCGTCTGCTTCTTTTTCTTTTGCATGTAATAGCAGGTCCCAAGACAACACTTGTGAAGATAGGCTGAGATGCTTGCTGGAAATTTATTTCATATATTATAACACATACGGTCCTTAGTCATTCCTTCACCAACCAGTTCACTAGGATTAGGGCACACTTCTTTAAAAAAAGATACTTATAAATATTTCATTACATATAATATATTTAATAAATTATATGCAAAGATGTTTATTTTTGAGTAAAATGCAAAATTAATTATATAATATATAAATTATGATATATTTGTCTCCATTTGATACCTGTGAAATAAGTGGGAAAATGTGATTAAGTGATTATTACTAGTATATTTAGATTAAGAAACACATGAGCTTAATTCTAGAATTACAATATGAGAAATATTTTTTACATTAAAGAGAAATTTAATTCCTATTTCATAGGGTCATTGTAAAAAGTAAAAAAGAGGATACATATATATATTATAGTATATAGTTTTGGCTAATACTCAGTACATTATTAGTAACCCTGATTTGGAGATATAACACACAGATGAGAGATTCAACATAGTAAAAACAGCTTTTGAAAGGTGAAAATATGATGCGATGTGCATTTATATAAAATTGTTTGAAAAAAATATCAGAAATTTATATGTATGCACATTAAGTATTCCCTTCCAAGGAATAAAACAAAAAATGTAAAAAAAAAAATGTAAGTAAATTAAGTAGTAAAACAATGTATTTGGAGTTTCTAAGTGAACATAAAAAGCACTGCTTCAGAAGTATTAGAAGAAATATATTACATTATATTAAATGAAGTAAGAAAATTTGTATTTTGGTAAGCTTTGAGATGACTAGACAAATTTTGCTGATGAACTTAGGATATCTACAAGAATGAATCTGTAATCAGTCAAGATTTCCAAGGAAAACAGTAAGTAGCAGAATAGCTGGAGAACAGGACTCATGATTGTGTATATATATAAATCGACTACAGGTTTTTTGGATAATGTGCAATTGAATAAGCCACCATCCTTCTATACCTCTCTTTTTATAGAATCATGCTATAATAAAATATACAAACAAGACTAATGAGATGTCTTATTCTGTAAAATTTCTTGCTGCCAAATCTGGAAACCTGAGATTGCTCCTAAGTACCCACATAATAGAAGAACTGACCTTTCAAGTTGTATTCAGACTCAAAGATAAAATGTGATTTTAAAAAATGAACAAAAATGAGATATCTTGCATGACTAGTAAAAGCTTCTAACGGAAAATGTGTTTTTTTAAACAAAAAAAACCCAAAGCCATGTATAGACTATGTCTTTTATTTTTTTATACTTTTTAATAAAATATATTTGTATCAGTTTTCTCCTTCTGTTTCCTTTCTCTTGCCTCTCACACATATTCACCCTACAACTTCTTCCATGCTTCTCCCTCTCAGATCAATAACCTGTTTTTATTATTCTATACGCATATGTATAAATGTATAAATACACACTGTTGAGTCTATTTGTGTTGTCTGAGTGTTTATGGTTTCAGGGCTGATCCCTTTGTGGTGAATAATCAATTCTGCAGCTCATCTCTGGGAGATACTAATTCTCCCTCTCTCTACTATAACTAGTTATCTATAGTTCTTTGTCTATAGGTGGGATGCCTTGAGACTTCCCCCTTCTGTGTTTTCATGTGTATTGATATTGCTGTTGTTCAGGTCTTGATTATGTAACTATTTCTATGAGATGGTGTTTCACAATAGCCTTCCTGCTATTCTGGCTCTTACATTTTTTTTAGTCCCTCTTTCATAATGTTTCCTGGGCTATAGGTGAAGGAGTTGTAAAGTAGATTGCATCCATTGCAGTTAGGCTCTGTACTCTCCTATCATTTCTACATTGTGCCCTGTTGTTGTCTTCTGTGTTGTTCTCCATCTACTGTAAAGAGAATTTTCTTTTTGTGTGTGGGGTGATAGATAAACTTTTATGTGGGTATAAGGATGAGATTTAGAATGTAATAAGGAATTATGATGGTCTAGCAAAGTAGCAATGGTAGATTCTCTTTTAAGATCCACGACCTAATTAGCACAAGGAAATTTGCTAGGTTTATAGTACCAGAAATGATTCCTCTCTCGCTGAGTAGTCTTTGTGTCCAAGTAGACAGCTGTTGATTGTCATCACATGAATATCACTTATATCTTTATGAATATTTCCTTATGAATAACTTCATCATGGAAGCTCTAGAGGCCTCCAAAACAACATCAGCCATTTTCTTTGGTTACTCACATGCAAAAAATAAATAAATAGCAGATGATAAGCCTCTATTACTGAAGACATTACACACATTGATTACATATAGAAATATAAAGACTTGAAATGATATGGAAGCCTTCTTTTCCTGTTGCCAAGCTTTCAAAGTGTCAGGTGATGCTACAAGACTGCTGGAGCAGAAAAGGCATCAATGTTCTTGCTTATCTGTGAACTCTACAAACTACAATAACAAAGTGCCATAAAAGATGTGTTCACTCTGTAATAGTGGCATAACTTTTGAGGGGGTAGTCAACTAATGTCTGATAATATTTGAGGCCTATGAAGTCCATAAGAAGGAATCCAAATGCAGTACTGTTAACCATTCAAAAGCTCATGATATTTATGGTCAGCACATAGCCTTTGCAGTTAAAAATGCTCAACAAATGTCAGTGCCTGCACTGTGTCTGTACAGGAGTTAGTCCTTCAACAGCCAGGCATTGCCAGAATGTAGGAAGGCCAAAGATCCCTCATTCAGAGATGAACTAGTGATATATTAAAACAAAGGCAGGAATCATTGCTTTCAGTGACATATCCTAAGGTGAGACCACTGGGCCACAATGCACAGGCCTACTCTAGTGGTCCTACCGAAAGCTATGAATAAGCTAAATGGGGAAAAAATATGCAACGGCCATGAATTTGGCAAAGTGAAATGTAGGGATGAAGCAATGTTATAGGTTGGAGGAAAATAAGATATTAGAGGCAAAAAGTAACCAGAATGCACTTCTGTATGCATATATGTGTGGAATTGCCAAAGAATTTATTTAATCATACTTAAGTATTAACATTAAAACAAAGTTTTCTAACAATATGTTTTAGCTTTAATTATTCCCAATTTTTTTTCCTTTGAAGGAAATACTCGAGACAGCAAGAAGATTTACTAATGGAAAGTAATAATATAGGTCATCAGTCATTGTACTGTATCTTTAGACAAAAAAGAAAAAAAAACTTAAAAAAAGTAATAAGAAGTATTTGATCAGGTCTCTTTTGAGTCTCATAAATTGCCATTGCCAATGATTGCTTTAAGGAACTCTGATGGGTGTCTTTTAAGCCTTTTTCATATTACTCATTAGACATTAAATTCTTATTCAAATTAGTGAATCAGGAATACAATTTTAAAAAGATTTGGCTATATATACTTCTACTTTTTTAAAAAAGGGTGTCAGATTAAGCAAAATATTATGGTTTCAGCAGTATGATGGCTGTGTTAACAATGACTGTTCTCTAATCCTATATGGACTCTATATGAATGATTTAAATTCCATATTTATGGTGAGGAATCCATGTGTTATCTACTAATCATTTAAATTATTTCCCAACTTCTAGTGAAATCTTGAAGGGCTGTGAGTTTCAGAAAGATGAAGCACAAGAAAACATTCACAGCTTCTGAAATGCAAAAGCAGGTTTCCTCCAAAAATGTCAAAGGATATTTTCTTAACTATAGTTTGTTTTAAATAAAATTTTGATGTTTGTTCTAAGTATGTTGCTAATAAGAGTTACGTAAATGGACAAGAATAGATACATATTGTTAGCACTAAAAGCTGGGGTTAAAGGAGAATGACAGAATGGATTCATAAAGAATCCACTTTCACCACAGCTCAGTAAACATGATTGCTGCTGTCTGGGCCAAAGATTCATTTTGTTTTCACTCCAGCTTTCTTTGCCAATGGGAAAACGTCAGTAATGCCCCTGTCTTTTTCAGTCATCCTTATCATAAATGATCACTCTGTGTGGCATTTGTTAATTACTCCAGCCCTGTCTTCCTATATTAGATTAATAGTGGTCAATTATGTATTCTCTCCCCTGCACTGCTATTGTGTACACATTTTCTAATTCTCTTCATTACACCAGTGAGGATCTATAATTATAGTTGCAAGTTATCCATTTATCTTTTCAAGGACAGTGAGCAATGTAATGTTGTAAAGGCCTGAGCTGTGTGCATGTGTATGTATGAACAAGAGAGAATGAGAGAGATGGAGAAGTACTGACAGTCAGAAAATTAGCATTATGAATATATTTAAATTGTTATTTGAAAGTTACACATGAAGTTTACTATATACATAAATATAATTTTATTGAAAAAATGAAAATAAAAATGATCCATGCAAGTCCAATATTGTTCAAACCTACTATACTGACCATTGAAGAAAATTTTTCTGCTATTAGGTATCCTTCCCAGTCTGGTAAGCAATTCAAATTATTTATTATGCTTGAATATTTGAACAATGAATAGTATTCTATAGTCAACAAAAAGATTCAACCTCAAAATTATAAAGCACCAAATAAATTTACAGCACATTCCAAAATTTTATTATTCACTAGGATGTTGGTCTGGAAAAACATTGTGAAGACATGGGTAGTTTTAGTCTAAGAGGGCAGTTACCCTCAAAAGTAACAATAAATAGAGGTCATGAGTTCTCAAGAGTCTTGTCTGCCAAGTGGTGTGCTATTGAGCTTTTCTGGGACTTATACAATTACTAGCAGGCACAGTGATATTCATGAAGCAGAAAATGATTTTCTCATTGTTTATGTATTTTCTCTGAAGGAAATAAAATGTTTTCAAAGTAAAGTGTTGAGACATTTTCTTAGCTAAGCCTGTACATGTAGAGGCTCTCATTCATATGCTGTCAGACCCTTCTCCAATGGAAGTTTTTTTTTAATTGCTTTTAAACAGGAAATGTGAGAGATTCCTAATTCTAATATTTTTATCTATCAATTCTTGCTCTTCATCCTCATTTTTCAAAGCTCTACATGGTCCTATAGGTAGAATCTACCACAGCAATTCCTACATTGTCAACATTTGAACATCTCTTAGCACTGATTATGAGTAATTTTTCATGTATATCTGATTCAATATTTAGACACTATGAGAGCTAGAATTATATTGTAATTATTCACTACCTTATTTTATAGAATAAGGTATATTCATAATTATTTTTTAACACGTGTCTTTGGACTATAGAATATAATCATTTATACATGTTTTAATGAAGTTAGTCAGAATGTACACTAAGTATTTATTTATATCTAATATACATGTATACATAATTTCATAATTTATAATTTTAAAATTCTATCTATACATTTCTACATTGCAAAATTCCAGAAGTAATTCCTGTTTATCACTGAATTGTCTATTTTCACTGCTTGAAAGTAATTGATCACATGACTATCTTTGGTGAAATAAAAGATGCTTGCTTTAGATTTGAGAAAATCTAGAGAATGATTTCCTTGCAAAATTTTCTTCCAGATAGGACTATTACAAAACACAGTGATCCTTAATGGGAGAATCTGCAGCACAATGGTAGATCTAAAAAACTGTAATGTCTTCTTATAGTCTTCTGTGGAAGTATCAGATTGTGACACAAAAGAATTATGATATTTGATTTGGAAAATTTAAGCCTATAGCTTAAATCAAATTTTAAATTATTGCTCTCTCTAGTCTAGGAGTTGAGATGATAATTTTAGGAATTATCTATTCTTTGGCTACTCCAGATATAAATCACAGTGGGAATGAGAATGATTTACCTGTTCATACCTAAGGAAAATCACTATTGTAAATACATTGTTTTTGAACTGAGCATATATCTTTTAAAGCTTTTAAGACTAAATTGGCATTTTGTTCCATAAATTTAAATGAATCCATTTTCTTAGAGAATAGAAAAATAACCAAGAAGATGAAAAATGTGAATATATGGGTGAAATTAATAGTGGCTGATCACAAATGGGTTAGCCCTGATGAAACATGGATATTAAACACATAAATATTTTCTTATTACATGCTGATATTTTAAAAAACAAAATAAAATAAAACCAGTGCCAATCTCTAAGAACTCTAAGTTACAATCCTAAATCTAGTCCTCATTCTTAATAAATTTAAAGGAAACTGCTTAATATTTCTTGCTTCATGTTTCCTAATTGATTAAAAATAAAATTGTTGCCAGGTGGTGGTGGCAACACATACCTTTAATCCCAGAACTCAGGAGGCAGAGACAGGCAAATCTCTGTGAGTTCAAAGCCAGCTTGTTCTATAGAGTGAGTTCCAGGACAGCCAAAGCTACAACAGAGAAACCTGGTCTCAAAAAAAGAAAAGTTAAAAATAAAATCATTACACAATATTTTCCAAACACACAAGTATCTACTTACTGTATACAGAGCACTGCGACAAACTGAAGTAGCAATACCTTTCTAGCCAAGTTTAGTAAACCAATGATATTTTCAAGGTTTTCAGGGGAGGATTCAAAAGTAGATGCATCACAGGAGTGCCCTGATGACTTACTGTGGTCATGTATAATGATGAAAATATCCTTTTCATTCTAAGAGAATGGTACTTTCCTCTGGCCTTCACATCCAGAGACAATATCACACTTTGAGGTCACTTAAGACTTACAACTGCTGTCATATTGTGTATTTCGCCTGTTTGGCTAATTTGCCTTTAAGTTTCCTAAGGAATAGCCATATTGATTTCCATAGTGGACATACACATTTGCATTCACATCAGCAATGAAGAAGTGTTCCTCTTGCTCAACATCCTCAAGACTCAGTTTATCCACTCTTGGAAATATACCCAAAAATCTTTCTATCCTACCAGAAGGACACTTGCTCAACTATGTTCCTAGTGGCTTTATTCACAATTGCCAATTGGGAACAAACTAGATGTCCCTCAACTGAATAATGGATAAAGAAATTGTAGTTCATTTACACAATGGAGTATTACTCAGCTATTTAAAAAAATGACATTATGAACTTTGCAGGCAATGGGATGAGACTGGAAAAAAAAATCATCCTGAGTGAGGTAACCCAGTTCCAGAAATACAAACATGGTACGTACTCACTTATATGTAGATATTAACTGCTAGGAGAAAGTTACTGGTATCCATAGACAACAAAAGGCAACAAGAAGGGCCCCAGTTGCAACGCAGTGATCTCCCTATCAGAGTGGAAATTGAACAGAGGTTGAAGGTACGTTGGGTTTGGAATGGGAGTGGAGGGGACCAAGTGGAGGACAGGGGTAGAGGGAGGAAATACATGGAGAAATGACAAGAATTGGGAGCCAATTAGGGAGCAATACAGTAATCTATGAGGGAGACTCTAGCAAAGATCCCTAGTATTTTGGGATAGGGAGACTGTGTCCAGGAAAGTCGTCCAGTGATGAGAATGGGACACCATCTCAGCCACAAAACCTCTGACTTAGAACCTGTCCTCCTTCCAATATCCTTGTTGACAATGGAAAGGCAGAACTTTATGCCAAAAGACAGAATCCATGCCTGAAACTTCAGGCCAGGCCAGGAACTAGAGAATTGGTGACCCACGACATGATTTCTAATGATGTCATGCTCTACTTATAGATCGGTACCTAGCCCAGTCATCACCAGAAAGGCCCTCTCCAGGAGCTGAGAGGACATATGTTGAAGCCCAGGGCCTAAACATTGAGCAGAGACTGGGAAATCCCGCATAAGAGGTAGAGGAGAGATATCGGAGACCAGAGGGGTAGAGGACACCCAGAGAACAAGCCCAACAGTATCAACTGATAAGCACTCTTAGGCGCCCACGGAGACTGAAACCATAGACACAGAACCTGCAGGATCCCCTAAATACATCTCATGACTGTCTGCATCTGTGAATTCTTGACCGATTTACCTGCCCTTGGGATCCTTTGGCTACTGATGAGATGCCTGGCCCATACTTGATACAGGGATTGGTGCTGGCCTTATTCTATCTTGCTGTGTCATGCCCTGATTGTGCTGTAACCCTGGGGGAAATGGTTCTTTTCTGAGGAGAAGCAGGGTAGTTATGTTTGTGGGTGGTGTTGGGGGAGGTAGATCCAGAGGAAAAGAGAGGTAGATAGGGGAGCTAGAGATAGAGGGAGGGTCAGAGGAGGATCGGAATATATTGTGTAAGTTGTATAAGATGAGAAAAACTAAAATAAAAATTAAAAAGGGGAGCATTGTAACAAGCTCAAGTCCTTGCCTTAGATTTCAGACGTAATCAGCGTTTACACCCTAAGCAACACCCTATTACTAAATTATGTACTCCTCCATGTCCCTATCCCAAGAGTAATGCATGTATGTCTGTTTGTATGTGTGTCATGGCAATTATTTGCTTAAAACAGAATATATAGACTGAAAGTGGCCTTATAAAATGAATATTCACCACGACATACTGACATTGCTTGATAAACATTGGAGTTTGTTATACTGTTTGTTATCCGGGTCAGTTAGAGTAAGTAGCTTTATCTCTTTCAAAACTCTGTAAAACATCTCTATGAAGTGTCCCCCATTCCTTCCTCATGTGATGCTTCCTGTGCTGTTCAATAAAAGAGAGAGCCAAACCCTCTGTTACGATCAGATTACACAGACTCAATAGACAGACACATACAAACACTGGGATGTAGTTGTTGTCTATAAACTTTTACCCTCAATTTAGGGAAAGAGAAAGGAAAGATAGAAAGAAATTTGCAGTCCCGATATAGAATAAGAGAAAGGTAGAAATGTTCACAGCCTTTTTAAGGCTGCACTAAGCTTGAAGAGAACTAGCTGACAGTGAGTCAGACTAGTGGCTCAGCTCACTATCTGTAGAATCAATCTTTCCAACCTTTGTTCTTGGAAATAAGAATCAACACACTAATGATAGACAAACCAGCCAATGATCCACCAATAAACACCTACCCTGGCTCTCTTGGGGCTTCAGATAGTTTATATTCTTAGCAAAAGTTCCCACAAACCCAAGCAGCACACAATCCCAAGAACAAGCTACATGTGCCAGAACAAATGCACCTAACCAAATTATAGCCACCTGCATCAAGCATTCGTAATTCAACTCATAATCATCTACCACACCTGGGCTGGGAACATAAGCCTAATACAAATGCCATTTTGCATTTTTAAAGAAATCAAAACAAAAACTTCTTCCAAGTGTTCCACGACACAGAGACAACTTTAGAGACACCCTTCTGGCTGGTACAGATTCAGATTTATAAGCAGACAGGCAGAGTTATGGAAGACACAAAGAGAGGAGAGAATTTAAATCTGGGCTAGTTCTCGGCCAAAAGACTAC
Organism: Cricetomys ansorgei; assembly: GCA_026225945.1. NCBI lineage: Eukaryota > Metazoa > Chordata > Mammalia > Rodentia > Nesomyidae > Cricetomys > Cricetomys ansorgei. Next base: position 16,328,321 of record JAMJFZ010000199.1, read on the forward strand.
AAGAAGAGTATTTTGATTTGTTTCTTAATGTAACACTGACATGTTGTTGCTGACTCTGAGTTTGTTATTAAATGCTTTCAAGCTGACTGGAACCAAAATAGTTCACCCCTGTAGCAATTTAAATAATTTGCAGCCAGTGCATTTAGAAGAGTTGTTTCTTTGCTCCAGCAACTGTTTACTGCTTTTATAAACTTAGGAAGAGAGCTTGCGAATTTTGTAACTTTCTAAGGGTCCTATGTGTTTGTAACTTACTTTAAGATCTTTGAACTCATGGGCCTCCTTCATTGCCAAAGGAAAAATTTTAATTTGGAAATAATTTCTACACAACAATAACACTGATCTTCTATCATGTACTTTTTCAGAGTTAGCTTTGTGAATAAAAATATGTAATAAGTATAGAAAAATTTTGTATATAATTCTCAGAATGATTATCAAATGCCAATAGTTTGAAGAATGAATTAGCATTTTAAAATTAATTTCATTGTGTGTGATTTGCATTTGGAGAGATCATTCACAAAAATGTATATATGATAGAATCTAAAATCTTCCTCTGTATACAGAAGATTCAACATCCATAAGTGACTTTTACAATACAGTCTATTTGAAAAAAGAAATCTGGGTCATATTGCTGAAGGCATTGTGAGTCATTCTTAAAATGGTCTTTTCCTCATTTGCCTTAATGAGAAAGATTATGACTCTTCTCTTTCCAGGTGTGATTTGATGCCTTCAGACATCCTTTCTCCATTCACATTCCAATTAAGTTAAATTAAATTGTTCCTATGGATGCAATTAACTCATTTGGTTTATAGAAAGGAACTGATTATTATAGTGATGGGCTCAGAATTCAGGTTCCTTTGCCTCACTTCTTTCTCCTTTCCAAAATTTTAACACCAGTGAGCGTAAGTAAAAGTTTGTTCAGCAAGGCTGTCGATGACTCATGCATGGCTTGAATCAGACTATGAAGAATGAATACTTAAAATTTTAAACTATACTTTCCTCAGCAAGCAGTAGAGAAGCCGAGAATAATACAAGATGAGTAAGCAAAAGGACAGAAACTAGAGCAACCTCTTTACCAAGATAGAAATCAGGGAAAATCCTTAAATGGAGAATTTAAGTAATTTTCCCCAGGTCACACAACAAATCACTAAGAAGCTAAAAGTGTTCCAAGGAGCTCTAAACCCTTGCCCATGGCCTCTCACCACTTCTCAGGGGCACACATGCCATTTCTCATACGCCTTCCAAAACAAAACTGAAAGTTTTGCTAGAAGAGAATGAAGACTTAATTGTTTTCTTCTTAACCCCTTGGATTAAACAATGAATTTATTGCTGTGACCACTTAGGAAATCATGTCACACAGACATAGTGTCATTGCAGTGGAATGAAACTGCTGTTCAGAATGATAATTTTTTTTGTGACTAAAACATTGAATGTATAAGAAATAATTAATCTGATTCTAGTATTTATCTTCCTGTCTATGGAAGCAAGTATGAGAACATAAATAAAGGAAAAGGAAATAATTGAAATATCTGGTCATAAATCTCAGATGAGTAACAAAATTTATTAGTTTGGTTACAATATATATATATATATATATATATATATATATATATATATATAAAATCTCCCAGGACCTTCTAATGTTAAAGTGAAATATATTGTCTACTCTGAGGACTCTTTTTAGCCCCTTCTTCTATTGACACAGCATATTTAATAACTATGACTTGCTAGCATGTAAAAATGAGCTATTATTTCTGGGTTTTTTCTTAATTTTATTTTTTAATTGCATGTATATATGTATTTCTGATGGGGAGGTAGACATCAGTGCAGATATTTGCAGGCTAAAAGAGGGTATCAGTCCCTCAGGAGCTGGAAATAAAGATGTTTTTGATCAGCTGACATATTTTGGGAACTGAACTCTGGCCCTATGCATGAGCAGTATATGCTTTAACTTCTGAGCCATCTCTGCAGCCATAGACCACAATTTCTGCCGGGGATATCCTGCTTTATATTTCTTCCTTTGAGCTATTCCGCTCTTTCAGAAATTCAGCAATGGGCAACTTATCTAAGAAAGAAATTTCCTAGAACAAAAGTAGCACCTTTGGAAAACATACACAGATAATAAACTGTCAGCCCTCACTTGTTTGGAGATTGTATCAATGAGGAATGCATCATATCTAATGATTATTGGGTTAAAAACTTAAACCCAGATTTAAATTGATATTGATTGGGTTAGTGTTAGAAATTGTGAACTTTATTGAGATATCTCCAGATTATGTGAAGAACAAAATATTGTGTCTTTTTTTTTGGTAAAGATTCTATGCTGTGGAAAGCCTGGGAAGGTAATATATTATGGATGCAAAATGAACAGTAGAAACCTAACCAGCTTCCTTTTACCATGCATTCTTTTTTCTAGTTATTTTATTGTTTTTATTATTTTTCGTGTGTTTGTTGTATATGTGTGCATACACATGTGTGTATATGTGTGTGTACCCATGTGTGAAGGCCAGAGGTCATTGTTGGGTGTCTTTCTCAATTACTCTTCACCTTGTTTTTTAAAACAGTGTTTCTGACTGAACCCAGAGATGAAGGATAGAGTTAAACTAACTAGGCAGCAAGCTCCTGGAATCTTCCTGTCTCTGGATCCCAAGGGCAGGACCACAGGTACACCATGACCACCATTTTATATGTGCTATGAATCAAATACTAATGTTTGTACAGCAAGCACTTTATTGACTAAGGCATCTATGCAACCACTACAGTCATACACACACACACACACACACTCACATTAAGCTGTTGGACCTGATGCACACCTGTTATTGCAGCTATCATCAGAACTGAAGTAGGGAAATTTTGAGTTCAGATTCAGCCCAGGCTACATAAGGAGAATCTATCAAAAAATACTGCCATCCAATTAATAATAACTATTTCTTTACCTTTTTCATCATACATGTTAAATAATGAGCAGCATATATTGAATAAATTTCCTAGAGTTATGGCACAAGCCAATTATACTTTTTTTTTTCTCTTTGTATTTTATTTACCTTTAAACTGGTCTGTAGATAAAAATTTGGATACCTTTGTTTCGAGGCTCTCCTGTAAGCTTTATTTCTGTTAATTCTTCATTGTAAGTTCATGGAACTTAGAAGTGTACTTAATTCCCTTTGTGTGTTCCTGTATCAAAAGTCCTGCTTGTCTATTTCATTTATTCTGATTAAAGGAGCAAGGTGTAACAATGCATCATGCCTAATACCATGGAATCACAAGTTGATATCCTATCTACAACTGAAATAATGTGCACAGTGAATACTTACTTATATTTTCTAGCTTTGTAAATAATTTTTTCCAATGTTTATAAAAATTTAAGCATGAAAAGACACCATCAAGTATCTATGTGTATATATATATATATATATATATATATATATATATATATATACACACACACACACACGCACACACACACACACATACATACACACAAATATATGTGTGTGTGTAATTCTATATCACTTACAATTAGTGATGACAATTCATGCTTATTGATGAATTTTCTACCCATTTATGAACCATAAAATCATCTCTACAATTGTCTAACTAGACCAATTTTTTTCATTTGTATGAAATTTGAAATCAAGGATTCATAGTTATTTGGTAAGCTGGCTTCCAAAACTTAACCAGAAACAGTTTTTGTCCTGATGATAATTTTATAATGATGACAGTTGTTTCCATTACTTTAATATAAATGAAAAGAAATAGATAATTGTATATGCAGTGTGCACAAGATACATCTATTTCTCAGGGATGATATTTACCTCTGGAAACAGAGTCATATTCATGTTTAGTAACACCCAAACTTCCTCACTTGTGCACAAAGGCAGAAAATAGTGCAGTAAGGACTAAGCTTGTCTGCTGGAGTTTTCTAAATATATGTTGTTAATCCTAGAAAGCATGCACCTAACCTAAAGTGCTGTGACCAAAGTAGCCATGGAGTAGCCACTATTCCTAACATTATTATAGCAAAACAATAATTCATGATTCTGATCTTATGCACCCAAAAGGCACCTACGTATGTCTTTCTGCCATGTCAGAAAAAATAGCTGGATTAATGTTTGTCAAAGACACCATTACATTTATGCGTGGAAATTAATTGTCATGGTATACCCTAAGCACTTACCTAATACTAGTACAATTATCTTCTGAGCTGCCATCATTTGTTAGGATAACAATGGAAAACCTCAAAATAAAACATTCAGTAGTGTATTTAAGTAATTCAGTTCTTTAATATCTGAGATATCAAGAAGTCACTACCACCAACTTCCTTTTTTGTTGAAAGTTATGTTAGATTTCATTTGATCAAAGCTCAGTCACATATATAACTTTGAAGAAACTATGAGCCAAAAAAGAGACTACACAGGGAAAAAAATCATCCCTTTTTATTTTCCCACACATTTAAAGTTTAGGAGGATGTTTTCCAAGGAAATTGTGTTAGCTCAGACATGACCCCAGGGAAATTAATGCAAGTCAGGTAACAGCCTCAGTTTATTTTGTGGGTGGTGTTATTACAGCTTCTCCTACCTTATTTATGATAGGAATTTACTGATTATTTTCCTTGATGTTAACTATCACACACACAGAAAGCAACTGGCAAAATAGTGCTAATATCTAAGTGGAACACATAGACAACAATATGTTTTTCATCAACAGAATCAAGATATATTGTAGCTTAATCCATGATTTGTATTCTAACCCTTAAAATAAATATGCATTTCTATAATATATTTTTTTTCTCTTTGCACAGGAAGTTTCAGAGATTTTCTGTGACTCTGACGGAGTGGTCCTTGTCCTCAACTCATAGCTGTCCTCAGAATATCTCTGTGGGCAAAAAAATAACTGCAATACTAATGTATGAACTGTTCACAGTCTTCCTTCTTATGCAGATTTGAAGATTGCATTTTCTCCTTGATTCCTCACACCATCATCTTACAGGAGATATCTGAAACAGTGTCATGTGTCATTTACAAGTCATCAAAGTGATAAGAGACACATGTCCCCAGGTGAGATGGGAGCGCGGGAGTAAAACCTCCATCTCAGCATGCCAGATTCAGAATGGTTATCCAATGACATCTACAAAGTCCCATAATCAGTCTCTACAAATTAAAACTTTCATGTTTACTCCTGCTTCATAGCAATAGGTACCTTACAGCCCTGCTGTTAATATTCTCGATTTGAGTTACTCTTTTAAGATTAGATTAAATATTCTCAGGATTGTATGTAGAAAGCTAGCTTTTATCAGCTTGAGAATAATCATTATTGCCAGCTGAAAGACTATTAAAAAACCCATATATGTTTTTACAAGCTAAGTTGCAAATTAGAGAAACATAAAAAGAGAGGTTTTCTGTGTCATGAAAAGGCAATCACTGCAATTATTTGAAGTTAAACTCTTGATCAAATTATTTCTATCCTTGATATATTTCACACATACAGACACAGCACTCAGCATCCTTTTGTACCTGATCCACACTGGCTTTTCTGTAAAATATCCTCAGTAGTTATATTGACCCACCCAAATAGGTATCTTCCACATGCTTCCTCTTTTGATATGTCTGTCTTACCATCAGTGTTTTCTGCACATCATTCATCTTTGCTAAAATCTCATCAACAATCAGAATTTTTTTGGACCTATCACTCTTCATTTCTAGTGCCATAAAAAATGGCATGGTAACAACTACTCACTTGACATCTAACAAATTACTACCATATGAAAAAAAAAAACTCTTCAAGAAAAGTCAAACAGTATTGTTTGTTTCTTTCCCAGTAGTATTTACTTTGCTTGACAATAAGTAGTCCCTGGGCAATTAACATTTATGTTAATCCTTACATAGAAGATTCCTGAATAATCTTGTGTGTAAAGAATTGCACCTCCAGTGACAGAAGGCATCACAAATGCCTCATATACTAAGTATACCACATGCATTAGGTGGATTTTCTTTTTTCTGCATATTCTAGGATGCACCATCTCCCTGATGTAATGAATATCTTTCTTATCACTGCAGTATGTAGATGTGACCTATCCATAGTGAAATCATTAGCATCTATGTATGTGAAGGTGCCAAGTTATGAAAAGTAACACATTTCAGCTTTTAAATGAAATTATTCTGACATTTTCTTATTTAACTTTAATCTTTGTGTTCGGCACAAGGTAATGTAACCTCCCCTGCAGGATTCTAGCTAATTAGAACTAAACATACCAATTAAAAAGAAAATTGATCACTTTAAAATATATGATAGACTGTCGTGGGTATGATAAAGCACAGGAAGAGAGAAGAAAAATCTATACACAAAGCACTGCACACAATTTCAAATAGAAATGAAAATTCAGTGTAATTTTCTATAAATAAAGCCATTACTACTATAAAAATTGATTCAAAAGTCATCATATATTAAAGAGTACTTTTAATATTAAGTTGGAACCCTCTGGCTGCTATAAAACATTTGAAAATATCTTCTTGAGTCTAAGAATTATTTGTGTGAGATGTTCATATTGGTACAATTTTTTATTGGTGCAAAAGGAATCCAATTTCCAGGTTCATTACCCAAAACAACATAGAAATTTGAGACAAGAAAATATCTTAGTGCTTGAACTATAGATCAAACTATAACTCACATATCCCATTCCCTTGTGTATTATTATGATAAGAAGAAAGAAGAAGAGAAAAGGCAATTTTTCTGCCCACTTGATCGATGTTCCATTTGACCTCTGTGACGCTCTCTTGCCATAACCTTTTAAATACCATCTGGTCTTTTTGTGAAGACTGTGATGGGAGGGAGTCTCTCTTAGACAGCAATTGATTATAAGAACATTAATCAAGGGCATGGATTATCTGTAGCATGACACCATGTGCTATAGTTAAGCAATCTGGCCTTCAATATGAATGGGAAGTCTAATCCTTCTGTGGAAGCCCAAAACAGACGTGCCAACACATGTTTAAGGAGAGAACAGCAAATAATGCATGAATGCTTATTAGAAACTATGATGAATTTCAGCAATTTTAGGGCTAATATGTTTATCCAGTTTAATGGGATAGGATTGATTATAATATGTGCTCATAAAAATGTTGTGCAAAGTTCATGCTTATTCAAATCACAAAGTATAGTAAAAGCTCTGCAGTCTTTGCTTATGACTTCAAAAACAAATCAGATTTTCTAACATAGTGTTGAATGAATACCAAAAATAAGTTTTCAATCTTTTTTTCTAGTAGCATGTATATTTTGTAATAAGATTTAGCTCATAAGAAAAACAATCTGTAAATATTATATGAATAAGTATATAGTTTTACTTATAAATGTTAGAATGTTTTAAATTTCCCTATTTTCTTACAGTGGATTAAAAATATTTCTGTGAAAAATTAATACAATATTATTTTAAATGTACAATTAATAACAATGAAATTAGATTTTAACAAATAACAAAAGTGCTTGTGTATGGTAACATATATGCAGAAAGAGGGAAGAAGAAAAAAAAGGAACAAAGGCTGGGGGGTGCAGCTAGAAAGATCAAGCAAAACAGATTGAATCTAAATATTCAACATTTCCTTAATACTTACTTGTGCCTCTCCAGAGTTTGCAGAGTAATTATTTATATGGAGTAATTTTTTTAGGAAAATAATTATCTTAAAGAGAAAATAAGAGGACAACTTCTCTCAAGAGACGGACCAAAGGAAAACATTTAAGTTCTTAAAATCCAAAGAGTATTTCAAAAAATTTTCTTTGAATAAACATTTAAACTCTCAGCAACAGAAAAAAGAAAAACAGAAAACAAACTACAGCCTACAAAATCATGAAATGTATTTTATCCAAGTTATGTAAAAAAACGTGTGCTATTTATCAATGACTATACTGTTTTAAAACATACACCAGCCAGGCTCCTGTAAATAAACTTTTAGAAACAAAGCAAAACATACCATTGCCTAGTCAATCTCCTGCAAAGTTATTTGTAGATAAATTGTACTCTACTGAAAAAGAAAAAGCTTCTATAAATTCTATAAATAGCCAGTATAAATAAAAACTTTCACCTGCTTAATTTTTCATCAGAAATTATTACACAGTGATAAAGATTAAATTATACTAAAAGGGTTAAAAGTTACAGCATTTGTTGCCTTCAGTTGTAAGGAAGATAAACCAAAACTGACTAACAAAAGAAGCACAAAAAAATTATATGAAATGTCCTAGGAAAATCACTTCACTGTTGCAAAGCTGGTGAGCTAAGGTACAGAAAACCCAGGAATCAAGAGAAAAGAAATGGACTACAGTTGTTCAGAGAGCAAAACTCAGCATGACACCATTGGGTCTGCCACTAAAGCCATAGTGGCACTAAAGCAATAGAACTGATGCTTCTGATGCAAGCTCCTTTTGTGAATGGATACTAAAACCCAGTTTGGTTCTGCTCCAGTGTAGCCAGGTGCATGTTATAAGTTAGCAAAGGGAATATGGCCTTTCCTATCCAAGATTTCTAGACTCTATAGCTTGTAGTCTCTCCCTTCCTATTGATACCATTAGAATATTTGGAATTTCTTGAGTCATGTTAAAAGTATTTTTAAAATCAACGTTGTATATATTCACTCTTTTTTAAAGGGAGTTTCATTTATTTTTACTTTTAAATATTTGTATAAATAATTCTAAAATATTTTACTATCATTTTTCTGTAGCTGACACTTTGTTAAGAATTCCGTGTCTCCCCATGCAATAACCTGAGTTGATGCTCTTCATGCTGTGATGCTATTTATTGTCTCATTGTCTCTCTGCAGGTCAGAGAATTCTCAAATGTCAGCTACTAGGTGTTTATTTTTTAGATGGACTCTTTAGTCTTTCACACTAAGAATTTTGCCTACATTTTAGGAGCAACACAAGAATGCTTAGCTGAGTAAATTTCTACTCAATGAAAAGGTAGAATTTCAATACTTCCTTTGTGTTCTTTACTTCCTTTTAGTGTCCCAAACCCATTATTTTGCTTATGTCTCTAGAAAAAATTGTTTGAGAAGTCTCTGTTGTTCTTTGTGATTATGTGATTATGTATGTATGCAAAACTCATTTAATATACTATTTTTCACTGATCAATCTGGTCATCATCCCATAAATGTTCATATAAATGTCTATTTTCTCTAGAATTTTAGTATTTGGATTATTCTACATAACTACCCCATTGAAGTTCTTAGAAGTATTTGCTTAGGGATAATCCATCAAAACAACTGTGCATCAGTTCACTCTTCTCTTCGAACTTCACATATACTTGTAGTAATTTGCTGTAAAAACAAAAGAAAGCTAATACAAGAGTAAAATTGGCACAGGGAAAAAGAAAATGCTAGAAAAAGAGAAAGCATCTCTGTCTAGTAGATAACTTTCCATCAAAAGTTGTAGCCTTCAGTAAACTTGCTCACTTAGAGTGCAATAGTAAGAGGTTTAGAAAATGGTCTGTAACCTCACTCTTCATCTTTCTGCTACAGCACTCCCACCACTATATATATATATATTAGAGAAATGGAATATAGAGATTGGAAGAAAAACCTGGTGTGTGTGCATGTACGTGTGTGTTTGTGTGTTTGTTCTTACTGCATTTGTTTTCATTTGTTGTCTTTATCATTATTCTACTGCAGTCTTTTAAGTCAGGTAGTTAAACATGTGATATTTATGCCTTCCCTATCATCAATTGTTCTTATATTTTGAAAACTCATAATACATGCAGTGATTTAAAATACAATCTTATAACAATAAAATTAGTGTTTACTGAACACTAACACTTTCCAGGTCATATTTTGCAGAAATTTGCATTTATTGATTCAATTAATATTCAATATGATTATTATAGAGTTGCCACCATAATTATTCCATCTTTTAAATTTGTTTGTGGTTGTTTTCAAAAAAAAAATCTCAAAGCATATACATATACTTTTTTAGAAGTTATAAAAATCTTAATTTAAATTCTTAATGTAGGGTTTCAGTATGGTGTCAGAGTGCTTATTATGAAAACAGTATATCAATATCCTATATTAAATAAGAAAATATGAAGATGCCTATAAACTATTTCTTGTTTTATAATTAAATGTTCCAGGAACTTCTATAAAGGAAACACAAACACACACACACAAAGAGAAAGAGAGAGACTATTTCCTTAATGTTCTCTGTTACCGAGCTTTTTTTTTCTTGTCTATTAGCATTTGCTTTGTGTGGGTGTGTTCTTAATTACTGAAAGGTAATTATTTCACCTAAAGCTTTTCAGCACAGTCAGACAGGAATGCTTATTGACTTCCCCTGGGTGAAGCACTGTACCAGAAACAGTGAGATTAGTAAATAAGGAAAGTCCTTACTAACGAGTAAACAAGCAATTACAAAGCAGGGTGATAACCAAAATGAGCTGAGCACAGTGAGTGAAAGAAAGGGAAAGAAATCTTTAGCAACCTGGAAATGTGGGGTATGTCCATTAGGTGATCACCACAAAGGGTGTTAGATATAAAAAAGGATGAAGTGGTCAAGGCACAAGCAAGAACACGCTAATGAAACAGGGTCAAGGATTACTCTATGCAGGTGTGAATTGCATTAAGTAGCTCCTTTTGATGAGGTCACATGATGGGACATTGAAATGATACGAAGGGCTTTTTATGATCATTCAAACTACGGAAACGTAACCTAATATTTTCAGTAATTTACAAGATAGGATAGATCCAACCTATAAAAGTGTTCTAGTTATATACTGAGTTATGTAGTTATATATATGTAGTTATATATTGAGATACATAGGAGTCTACTTCCATTATGTTGCCTCTACCCAGTCTCTATACTTACTGTTTCATTTCCCTCTTTTCACTACAAATAGCACTGTCCCAGCTATCAAAGGGAAACATCCGAGACAATTATATTAATGATGGCTTTGCTTTTTGAAAAGAATTTTTATTAGTTTAGAATTGAGGTATGTTAGCTATACATGCACTACTTATCCCCATACTGGAATCCTCTTATGCCTTCAATGACTATTGATCTTGATCCAGTGTTGTAGTAGTCATAATGGCTATAACCTGTAAGTTAAGGAATAATGTAATACTAAATTACATTTAGTTACCCATTCATGCAGTTCCTCAAAGGTTTACTTCTGTATAATTTGTTTGAGTTTTAACAGGCATTTTTGTCTTGGACCCCTTGTTTGAAATTTCCTAGTATCCTAGGTTCTTCCACAGCAGAAGAAAGAATTTTTATTCTAATGTTTGTTTAGGTAAACCTTGGGATGAACAGTCCTCCCTCAATTCTCTCCTGCCAAATGTCATTATACCATATAGAGTCCCTTGCCCAGAGGAGCTGCAATGACAACATTACCTATTTGTATAATATTAGTAAATCTCAGAAGTCAGTATTAAGCATGTTTTCAAAATTTTTGATATTATATTAATTACATAATTTCTTCCTTCTATTTCCTCCCTCCACCCCTGACTATACTCTGGTCTCTATACTCCTTCAAATTCATTTCCTGTTCATTTATTTATGCATTTATTTAATTCATTTATTGTTATACCTCCATAACTGCTCAAAGATCCCATTAGTTGCCTACTTTTTGTGGACTTGAGGCCTTCTGAGTTTTTCTTGGTCCAATTATCACCTTCATTGGCATCATCCTTGTTTCGTTCATATTTGAGCAATCATGTTGGTGAGCTGGTGAGCTTGTGGAGTATTAGGATATAATCTCAAAGCAAAAATCTCTGAACCTCTGTCTCTTACAATCTTTCTGGCTCCTCTTCTACAATATTTCCTGAGTCTCAGAAGTAGAAAGCCCAGCTTATAGAAAGCATTAGAGGAAATATAATTGTTAAACACTGTGTTTTGTTTTTTTTTTCTTCAAGGAAAGAAAATGACTGACCCTATACACCTGGAAGGCTGGAGTGGATGCTGTCTAGTCACCTCGTAATCTTTTGCTATTGTGTGGAGCCAGCCTTCACCTGAATCACCCCAAATTCTGAATATTGTTTAGGGTCTTATCCTGAGCCTTTTCTGTCAGTGAGTAGAATCCATCCTTATAAAAGAGGCCCTGTGCATTTTGTATTCTTAATTGACAGAATCATACTTTTGCTTATTACAAATCCTTCCTTTCTTAGGCACTTACCTTGAACACTGTTTCTCTGTGATTAATAACCCATATTTAAGGAAAAGTTCATAGGCACATTGCTAAATGGATGCAGGGAAGTTTCCATGTAGCCACGTCAAAAGCTATGTTGTGATAATCATCATGTGGAAATCTTCCAAAGTTTTCCTGGGCAAAACAAAAATAAACAAAAATAACTGCTTGGTCAGACTCCAGAAGATTTTGACCCTGAACCATCTAAAATGGTAATATCCAGAGTTCCATTTTTAGCCTGAAGCTGATCATTTCCCTGATGGCATGACTTTAGCAGGGACCATAACTTTTAGGTATAGTAATGTCTCATAAATTTTACAAATTTGAAACTAGATCCACAACTCTGCATTTTGATTGATTTTTTTTTTCTGAAGTCTTTGTTGCAACGAACAGTTAATTTGGGGACTAAAACAGTACATTTATCTCTGAGTATGAAAACAAATCTGTATAGACAGCTTTCATGTTTAAATTTCCTTGGCTACTTTTGAGACATATAACTATTGTACCACTAAGCACAATTATACTTGTGCTGATCAGGTACCATGTACAAGGACCTTGGGTCTTGGAAAACTGAGTGGAGGTAATGTGGGGCTGTTACCAGCAGAATAACAGCTGGGGTCAATGAGTCTGTGCACACTCTGATGAACTGACACTGTTGCTCTTTTGGGACGGAAACTCTCACCATGACCTGGAGCTTAACAATTAGGCTGTCAAGCCAGTAAGTAGTGGGGATTTGGCCATTTCACCTCTCCTTTAAGACCTAACTGGCTATTTTGTTTTCTGATTCCATTTTTCTCTCTGATTTTGTAAGCTGTTTTTCTCTTGGCTAAACATACTAAATATTGCTATTGTTTGAGACTGATTTTTCCAAACCTAGCTAACCACAATGACTTTTCAAGAACTAGATGTTCATATCACCATGAGATGTACTGATCACAGACTTATACAAATTGCTAATTGTTACATTTCACTTTTATCTTATGCCTACTCTTTCAGCCTGGCTCCATTTTGTGACTTTACAAATTATTTGTAACCTGCTTCCTGGAGTATTGCATAACTTGCTTTTCAATATAAGTTGTTTTTCTAGAAGCCTTAGTTAAAGACCGACCTCTTTTACCGTTATTAACTCAAACTTATCTCATAATTACCCAGCATCTACAGTTGTTCTCAAACTATGTTTGCCACAAAACCACAGAGTACTCAAGCAACCACCAAATCCAAGAATCTGCATCTCTTCAAAGAGGCTAGCCTTTGGTGCTCCAGCCACAGATTGCTCCAAAATGGCCTGGACTTCCTTAGTACCTTGATGGTCCTGTAGGGGCTGGACAGCAAATGAAACAGCTTGCTTTTTCCTTCCTCTACTCAAGTTCCAACCTTTTGAGGTCCCCAATAATGATTTTCTCATGTCAGCAAGAAGTAGTCAGAGATGATTATGTCATCCCTTATTCTACTTATTAACAACGAAAGGTTGGAAAGTTGGGTCTTAAACTCACAAACTGCTGGATCTCACAATATAAGAATTTCCCTCTACTAATCAGTAAACCAAGATAAATCACTGCTGAGTCAGCCACATTTCATTTAGATTCCTGTCTCCACTAAACCACTGAGTTTTAAACTTTATGATGGGGATTTGTTAACTGCATTCCAGTTGGGTTTTTTCCTTTCTCTGCTTGCCAAGCAACAAAATTGGAATAAAAAAGAAGCTAGTGCTTTCATAGGCACACACTCTCTCTGGACCAGAGTGGCCTGGCCATCATTCAACTCCTTATTTTGCAGTTACCTGGTTTATTGGTTTTTAATTCTGATACCATTTCACTTACTTGATATCAAAGGGTCAAACTTTGACTATGAAAAGACCGTCCTTGTTTCTACTTGGTCCATTTATTTCTCTCACCCCCATGGAGACTATAGTTAACCTGGCCCATAATGAGATTTTTGTGCTGTAAGCATTCTGGTGTGTCCATTTTGGTGTTAACTTACCCCTAATAAGATAAGGGTTTTCTGTCATACCTTGATTTCTACTTGGGTGCTGGGGAAAGAACATAGGTTCACATATTTTAGAATAGAATAGAATAAATAGAATACATTTGATATGTATTCTATAAAATTGCATAAAACACGTGTCCAAGGATATTGCAATATAGGTCCAGACTATTTTTTATGAGGAAAGAGAGACTGAACTGAATTCTCAGTACCCCAAAGACAGTTCAAGATATATAGCAAGGATCACAGTGAGGGCAAGAATGGATGAAAAATTAATAAGAGAAGCATGATTAGACATAGAAAGAAGTATATTCTGTCAAGTGACTAACCAGAATCAACAAAAATTTATTTTGAAAAGCAAAATGTAATAACTTTGAATAGTTATCAAGAATAAGGGTTGAAGTCTGCCAACGAGGGGGTGTTCACTAAACACACTTAAAAGATTCCTTGCTAAAATTGAGCTAATCAAGAAAATGGTAACATTGAATAATTGACTTCATGGCCCAGTTAAGACAAGAGGTAAAAGGATCCTAAAATTTAATGAAAGAAATCATGTTTTTATTATCTAAATCAGTCCATCAGAAAGGATTTATAGAATGTTGGCATTTTAATCTATGCATTATTTTAGGAGGTATGATGGTAGAGTTCCCAAATTTGCACATTCACTTGGGAGATGTCCCTCTAAGCGTGGTTTTGATGGATCAACCTGATTACAACCATTGATGTAGGAGTAGCCATGCTAAATGGATGGGGCCTTTTCTTTGGCTGACTCTGCTGGTGTGTAAAGTATAGAAGGGAGACTGAGCTGCTGGATTCTGAATTCACTTTTGTTTTGGTTTTTTTGTTTGTTTGTTTGTTTGTTTACTATTAGCTTCAATCCCCTGCTGTCTTGACTTTCCCACAATGAGAGAATGTTCCTTGAAATGGGAGCCAAAATAAAAATCAATCCTAAGATTCATTTGTCAGTTTTATTTGATATTTTATTTTAATGCAGCAAGAAGAAAAATAAATAAATAAATACACCTAATATAATAAGTAAAGTCCCTACATATAACAAGAAGACTACCTCAATGTTAAATTGTACTTTCCTTTATGGACTTGTGACGATATAATATAGTGTTTTTTATTTGTGACCGATGTACAGTACTTTCTTTCAGTGAAGAGCTATTTGTTATTAATACATGTCTCTTGATCAGTTACTTTTCAAATTGTTAAGAAAAAATTTCTGAAAAAAAGGGACCTAAAGGAAATATTGATTTGGAGTTACCATTGCAAATGGTACATTCTATCATGGCAGGGAATGTGTTACAGCTAGGATGGGTCTGCTCATTGCAACATAACGTGGTATGTTTATCTATTGGTGTGTTAGCCAGCAGAAAATGAAGTCTAAACCCAGCTTGGTTTTAACTTTTTTCATGTCTTAAATTCTGATCATTTTCTTCTCCATTGTCACTTTCCAGATCCTTCCCATCTCCCTCTCAATTTAACTCCAGACCTTATTTTTCTCTCTCATTAGAAAACAATCAGGCCAATAAAAACAAAACAAAAAAAAGCAAGCAAACAAAAAAATGAACATAAAAACCAACAGAAGAAAACTGTTGTGGAAGCTTATTTTTAATTATATTTAAAATAATTGTTTTATGCACTGTTTGATGAGAGGCTGTCTCGGGCATTTTGTATTGTTTGCAGGTGTTGGATTTCTGTAGTGGTTGTTTAATTGCTAATGATCTGTATGTGTGGTCAGTAGAATTCCTGAGGAATTCTGAATCAATAAAACACCTGAGCTCAAATGTTCAAGTTTCTACTGTCAAATATGGTGCTGTGATGGTGGTTCTCTCTGCTGAGGTCTGGCAGAGTTTGAATCTATGAATATACCTTCAGTGTCTTCCTTGGTGAGCCATCATGTTACAGTAGGTGTACTGCCTTAGAAAATAAAGCAAAAGGACAGAAAAAAGAAAAGGAAAAAGAAAACAAAATGAAAGCCAAAACACACGAGAAACAGATATACATATTCATGTACTCGAGACCTTAAAAGTACAGAATTGGAAACCATAGCAGCTAAACAAAAGACAAGTAAGGTTAAAAACAAAAGCCCAAGCAAATTATTATAACAAAAAACATCTCCAAACATACCACAGAGTTCATTTTGTGTTGTCCATTTTCTTCTGGGCTGCTGGTTGTGGGGCTGACCTTAAGTGTGGTTTGTATATCCAGTGAGATTCCACTGGAGTAAACTAATTTATCCTTTGCATGCTTTTGTCAATGGGAGATAGCTCCTGGGATAGAGATGTAGGCTGTGTCCACTTCTCTCAATGCTAGAATGCCAATGTGATTATTTTCACAACATTTTTTCCCATTATTACAGCATCATATCATGCAGACAGGTTATCATTTTAGATCAAAGGTTTGTAGCTGGGTTGGTGTTTAGCTTTCTCCTGGTAGCATGTAGATTATCTTTTAGTACAATGAACACTAACCAGTAGGGGTGAAAAGTCTAGTTAGGTATCATCCTGACTTCCAAGGGTTGAGTGAGATTTGTATATATTGTCTTTAGCAAAGGGCCTCACCATCAATTTTTAGACAGCTGCCAGCAGCATTGGCAATAGTTGAGTTGTTTTGGGGTTTGCAAAAGGCCCTCTGAAACTCATATTCTGTGGTTCATGTCAAATATCTAGGCCTAATGACTTTAGAGTTACATAACTTTCACAAGTGTTTCACTTAAAATAACCAATATTATTTAAAATTTATACTGTGTGTGTAATATTTTTCTAAGTGAACTTCACAAAATATTTTCAAAATGATTTTTCTATTAGATCAGGAATGTTTAAATATGTGTTTCCCTATAAGATACTCATTCTTTAAATTAATGTGTCAATGTCTCAGTCTGTTTCATGTTACTATAACTGAAACATAAGACTGGTTATTAATAAGGAAACAGTGCAGCTGAAACAATGCTTTTATGGTTAAGAGTACTTCCTCATCACACAGAGGGTCCATGTTCAGTTCCTAGTACCAACGTGGTAGATCACAATTACTTTTTCCTCCAGTTCCAGGAAATCAGAACCTTCCTTAGCAGGAAGAATGATGAGAAAGTACAAATCCCTTCTTACCTTCAACTGAGACATTTTTTCTCTGCTCATGGGTACCAGAGGCCTTGATTCTTAAGTCTTTAGTTTGTAGGTCTTACAACATTTGTTCTGGCTCTTAGAATAACTGTCTAAAATTAGGAATCCTCAGTTTTGGTACCTCAGACTGAATTAACTTGCAGACTATCATTCCTCCTTCACGAGTATTCAGATGGCATTCTTCAATGTTTCTGTCATTTTATTCTTTTCACTGACCTATGTATTTTTAAAAGTATGCATATGTTTATAAATGACATGCTATAGAGATGATGCATCAATTTATATGTTTATGAAGTCTGTCTCTATACATTCTGCTGGTTTTTTGTCTCTGGAGATCCCTGATTAAGAAAGTGAATTAATAGTAACCAATTATTTCTTCAGAAAGACCATCATAGAGAACATGACTGAATGTGGTTTGTGTTTTCAAAAGAATCTATCAATTTTTTGTCAATTTAATCATGACAGAATAATGGTAGGTCGTAAGTTGATAGTTTAAAACATTTCAAATTTGCCATGATTGACTCCTGCTGCAACCTTATTTTTAAAAGATATTCAGTCTTATACTATGTGTTTCCCACGTATTTGACGCTCCTAAAACTCATCCAAATCAACACATTAACCATGACACTGCATTTGCTGTTAGAAACGTGGGCTCTATGATTAGAACAATACAATCTGCTATTCTCAAAACAAAAGTAAACTTTTAGTAGCCAATAGCGTTGCAAAACATTGCCATATCATTTCTGAAACTTTAGAGCTTATATTTTTTGGGATGCATCATCTTACTATAATTTATATAAAGAAATATACAGCAAAAAGTTAAATAATATCTAAGTCTCTTTTCTCAGAGCATATAATTTTGTGGACAAAAAGTAGTACATAGTATCTGAATTACTAGCTTGTTAGTTGTATTGCTCATTTTATGTGGATAAAAAGTTATATTTACATTAAATTATATATATATATATATATATATATATATGTATATATGTAATTTTTTATCTTTTAAAAGCCAAGATATTGGTTGAGATTGCTCATTATATGTAGACCGTAAACAACTAATTATTTCTATCTATCAAGGTTCATGTTGGAAGAACTTAAATGCTTAAGAGTACATATAAATTATGATAGATCTAAGATGTTTATGTTGTGATTTGTTCTTCAACTGAGGGCAACATTTTTGTAATAAAAACTTTTGGAATCAATGATTCATTGTTGCAGTAATCATAATTAACATTCTATAATTCTAGTCTTCTGTGGATTTTTCACTCACTTAATGGTAGATATTTTGAAAAGTTGCATTAGCTCTTTCAGGCCATTAGAGATCATTGAGAAAATCACTTCCTTGCAATAAGAGATAAGTATAAATGAAATTAGTCCATTAAAGCTGTACATTGCCTGCTGTAACTGGAGAGTAGCAGAAACATTCATGAAGTGAGTATGAAATAACCCTGAGAAACCAGGGCTGAAAGCATTGAGTCAGATTAGATTATGCATAGTTAGTTCTTGTTAGATTAGTGATATCTTTTAAAATAAAAAAAGATTAACACTCTTTACTAACAGCCAATTCACATAACCCTAATTATAGGAAGGAACATCTAGAAAGCACTCAGTGTAAGCATTCATTAGTGGTTAACAGATTATAATGCTATTAGTGCATTAAAACATCAGCTAATATGCATACATGTGCAGTCAGAGAAAGTAAGCCATGAACTGAAATGGGAAGTACTTTATTCTTACAGATAGTAATATTTTTAGAGGTATAATTAAAACATTATAACACCATAATAAATAATTTGAATGTATTAGAATTTATGTTTAATTGTAAAAGACTGCAGCTTTTAAATGATTTAAATAGATGTAAATTTCAGTATTTTTTCAACTGATAAATTACTTTTAAAAGGTTTCATAGAGAGGTTGTTTGATTACATTATTTTTGTGTGTGTACATTATGTATGTTTGCATGTAAAAGTGCAGGTACAGAGGTTGTGGTACCAAGGCAAGGGGTAAAAAGAAAACCTTGGATGTCAACCTTTTCTTTGTACTTTGTTTGAAAAGTGTTGATTTGCTTTTTTTCTTTATTTCTTTTCTTATTTTGTATGTAGAGGGTGTTTTGCCTGCATGTATTTCTGCACTGCATGTGTGTGCCTCATGAATTTTGAAATCAGAAGAATGTTTTTGATCCCCTATAAGTGGAGATAAAGACAGGTGTGAGCTACCAAGTAGGTGTGAAGACTCAACTTGGTACTCTGGAAGAGAAAGCCTGTGCTTTTATCTGCTGACCATTTATTCATGTCCTATTGTTATCCCATAGCTATTTTTTGTACTGTTTGTATTGTTTGTATTACACTGTAGTCTAAGAGAACTAGCCTGTGACCTTTTGGAAATTCTCCTGTCTCCAATTCTCATCTCACAATGGAAGCATTGGAGTTTCGGATAGGAATTACCATGCTTAGCTCTGTGTTGAGATTCAAATTCATGTCTTCATGTTTGAAAAATGAAATTACTGCCTACTGAGCCATTGTCCCATCCAGGTTAAGTTTTAATTGTTTATTAGACAAGGTAGCTCATAATTTTGTTTCATTTGCAGAAAGAAGACTCTATTAAACTAAGGTGTGTAGATCAACTGCTTGTCTGTTTTTGCACATTTCCTATATAAACAGCCTGTTCTTCTGATACATTTTTTTTTCAGGGAAATTTGTTTGTCCTTCAGATATTAATGTAAACATTAAAAAAACCTGAGTGACAAATCTCTATTAAATTGTTCTGTGCCAATTTTCTTCTTCATTTTGTCTTTGTCTTTAAAATGTACTTTGATTCTAAACATACACATAATATCTAAAAATACATAAGTTAATGAAAAGACAGAAATTACAGAAACATTGAAGAATGTTAACTTGCAGATTTACATGTTATATTTGGCAATGGATAATCTTCCTCCTTACTTTTCATATGCTCTTATACAATCCTCTCTTGGGTAGAAGATGGCGGTATTTTGATATTTGGGGCTCAACATATTCAGATGATATGAAGTACTTTGTATTTATAAAACAACTAAATCTAAAGGAAATATTTTTCATCTTTACATTGGTCTATTATTTCCAATTTATTTTTTTTATTATTAAAGTGTATTTGAAAATAGGCTTGTTTTAACTCATGTCATGACTTTGAGTGTTAATAAGATTGGGACTTGAAGTGTTCATGTCACACTTTCAATAGTGTGGAGACAAAAGGTACCAGCATAGAGTGTGCTGTGGTTGTTTTTCAAATTTCTTAAGCCTTGAACTAAAATTCTGGCTGGAATTGAAAACTCCTCTTCACAATGCCTTTTCTTTTTTCAGAGACACCAAATTTTATTCAAACAATTATGTGCTATTAAGTGAAGAATAAATTAGCAAGTAGATTGCACCATTAGTGGAATCTAAATTCTTAACTTCACACAATAAACACTGGCAAGCTTTCTACTAAGGCGCTGGAATTTAACACATCTTAAAGGTTTCTTTTATAGCTAAAATTACTTCTCATAATGCTCTCTTCTTATTCACATTACTAAAGCTTTCATCTTAGAAATAATTTTATAAATGTTAAATCATTCAGGCAAGTAGTATGATAAAAATATTAGGATAAATTTTTAATGTTGTATATCATCAATGATTAATGAATATAGCAAGTTATTTGCAAGAGTGGACAGATATGTATACAATATTTAAATTACATTTTAAGTGTAAGGTAGTTTTACTGGTATGTAAAAAGGCATGGGCTCCTCTAATTCCTGTTGGTTATAATATGTTTTATTTAAATTAAACACTGCACTTGACTAATATTGTATTCTCTTTATATATACAAGGCTCAGAAGCAAAACCGTTCAAGGCATTTTTATATTATGGCTGAATAAAGAGAGATGTCATAACAAGTACTGAAATTGAATGAAAAGCTATTCTCTAACACAAACCTCAATGATAGATCCTCAGCCATTTTCAATCACCAAACAGTATTGAGAATGAAAGAATCTTATTTATGGTGGTAACAGTTTGGATTGCTCACTTGCTATTAACAGCCCCGTGATGCCATACAACATCATCAATTACAGCTATTACCTAGAGTCACAAATGCTTATTTCCAGTCCATCCATGCACTACAATTTAATTTCTCTTTACAATGCTATGAAATTGAGTGCATATATGAAGCATAATTTCATTGTATATCAAACATTTGATATAGGGAAGCAATGTCCATAGATGAGTATGAGTCCCTGGTATATACACTCCTTTTGGTATATACCCAGGAGTTGTATAGTTAAGTCACATGGTGCACCTATCTTTAGTTTTTTAAGGAATCTCCACAAAGGTTTACATGAAAGCTGCATGAGTTGACACTCCTAGCAATAGTAAATTCTTCTTTCCCACATCCATGACAACATTAGATGTAGTGTATTGATTTGATCTTAGTCACTCTGAAAAGGTAAGATGGAATCCCAAAGTAGTTTTGATTTGCATTTCTGATGACCTGATGGCTAGTGATGTTGAACACATTTTAAAGATGTTTATTAGTCATTTGAATCTCTTTTTTCAGAAATCTTTCTTCAGATCTTTAGCCATTTTTTTTATAAACTGAGTTGCTCGTTTTCTTGATTTTTCTTTCAGTTTTTGCATAATGTTCTGTAAGATGTATAGCTGACAAAGGTTTTTCACATCTTGTGAGCTTCCCTTTATTACCTATGCTCTCCCAATGCTCTCCCAATGCTCCCAGAGTATTCCCATTTGCTGAATTTTTGCGCAGCATCCTCTCATCTGTATCTGTGACTGTTTTTGTCCATTATAGAACTAAACTCAAATATGTCATCAGAGTGGCCATCCTTGATGAGTGTCCCTCAAATTGAAACTCCACATCCCCTTAAGTAGTCACTTATCACGAGTTTCCTTTATACTCAGCAACTGCTGTGCTCCCTTCATAGAACATCAATATTCTAAATAGCTCTAATTAAATATTTGCTTGTACATCTAAATTCCAGATTCTCAACACAGGATAATGTACTTGATCACAAACTTTTCATAATTACTGCTTTTTTCCTAGTGCCATAATCAGTTTCTGGTATGTGGTAGAAGAACAGTATTTACCTACACAGTGTTTGATCATTTTAAGCTGATCATACAAAATTAGTTTACTGAATGTGCCACCATCATTGTCATTGTCATCATCACTATAACTATAACTATGTTGAAACTTTTATATTTTTATTTTTGTTAGAAAATCATACATATGGTTATTTAGAAGCTAAGTATTTTCATTAAGATATAAAATCCCATAAATTAATAACAAAATATTTATACTTATTTAATGTAAAGTCTGAAGAGAAGTACAAGGAAATTATAGTAAAGTATAGTTTTGTTTTAAAATTTCTTTGTAACAGGGTGTGGTTGCACACTCATTTAGTCCCAGCACTTGGGAGGCCAAGGCAGGCAAACCTTTGTGAGTTCCAAGCCAACTTTATTTAAATAAAAAGTTCCAATCCAACAAGAGCAACATAGTGAAAACTTGCTTCAAAATACATAAATGAATACATATCTCTATTTTGTTGGATAACAAATTTAAACTAATGAAATTATAGATGATTATCTTTTTGTCTTTTAAAACTAATTTTATCATTTTTTTTAAATGTCTATGTATGCATATTGGTCTACATGTATATCTTTGCAACACATGCATTTCTGCTGCCAACAGATTCCAGAAGAGGGTCTCACATTTCATAGAACTGGAGTCACAGAGTATAATGAGCCATCATGTGGGTGCTGCAAATTGAACCTGAGTTCTCTGGAATCCTGTGCTATTAACCACTGAGCTATTTCTCCATACCCAATTCTAAAGCCATTCTTGACTCATTTTCTATTGTCTTCACTTTTTGTGTGTGCTGTAGGAATGGGAAGTGATATTTGGGATTCAACCTAAGGTATTTCATATTGTAGACAAGTATTCTGTTAATGAGCTATGCCTTAAACCCTTTTTAAATTTTTATTTTGAGTGTTTTCACTCAGTTGAACAGGCTGCCTTGGAACTTGTGATCCCCCTACATCTGTCTCCCAAGTAGGTTTGATCCTACTGGACTACATATGAATTTATTTTAAACCAGATTTTTATCAAGAAACTGACACATACACACACACACACACACACACACACACACTCTCTCTCTCTCTCTCTCACACACACACACACACAGAGTGTATATATAGATATAGATATATAGATATAGATATATAGATATAGATATATAGATATAGATATAGAGATATAGATATATAGATAGATAGATAGATAGATAGATAGATAGATAGATAGATAGATAAATATAGATAGATAGATATAGATTTTGGCATTGGCATTGTTGCAGGTACTAAAGACACAGTGTCAAAAGAAAGGGTTCTTGTTTGAATACAAGATGATAATAGCTAACACAGTATAATTTTAAATTTTTTATTCTATATATTTATACTTGAATGTTTTGTATGCTGTGACAATATGAGGGCACTTCAATGATCTTTGAATCTCTGAATGAAATAGTAAAACATATTTTGATAGCAATAAAACTGAAAGCAACCTTTTTAGGTGAGAGTCAAATAATTCTAGGAGTACAAGGTTGAAACTCTGCTAGTTTCTTTCACATTCTGTATGACTGATACAAATGTTTTTCTTGAGTAACACATTTTCATGTCTAAGAATATATTTTTATAAAATATTTACCATAAACACTTTGAAAATGATTTGGCCTAATTGGACATCTAGTAGACTACCAATGAAATATGTAGTAAACATATGGAGGAGCAATGTAAGAAAACTGGCTATTGCCTAAGTGTTCAATATAGAATAATGAATTACCTGAATAAGTTCTGGGTGACATGAGGAAAATGGCAATTTCCCATTCAGACCCAGATGTCAAAGAGAAAGTGGGAAGTGTCTACATGAGGACTGTAGAGAGTACAGGGGACAGTTCCAGCAGGAAGATCTCACCACATATTTTAGCTTGTTTCCTTCCTGCTTACACGTGTGCATATATGTGTTTGTATATGTCTCTGTCTCTCTCTGCATGTGGGTATGTTCGTCTTCCTTTCTGTCTGTCTCTCTGTGAGTATTGTGTTTGTGGATGTGTTCCCATGAGTGTGGACATACAACTATGTTCATGTAGGTGAATATGGAAAACAAAATTTGGTTTCTGCTATCTTCCTTCATCTTTCTCCACTATTTATTTTATTATTTATTGATTCAGGTTCTCCTATTTGAAAAAAAAAAACTCCCTGATTTAGCTATTCTCTTTCTCCATCTTAATCAAGAAACCTTCATCTCTGGGATCATATAGCTGGGATTGCAGGTAGGCTGCCAGATATGCTATGATTTTATCTGGCACCTGCTTGGGCAACACGTGCTTCTTCCACTGAATCATTTTCCCAACATTGTCTTATATTTAAGGATGGTATACTCAATAAAAAAGAAGTAAACAATAATGACTGAAAAGGGTAAAAGTGGATGGGTGATTTAAGAAAATTAGCAAGGAAAATGATTATTAAGAGCACTTTCAAGGTATTAATACTAGCCACCAAACACCATTGACACTGTCTGGAGTTGCTTGCATACAGAATTGTCTCCTTAGAGAGTTCTTGTATCAGAAGCTATTTCTGCAAATATAATAAACTTTCTGATTGTGCAACATTCCAGTAAAATGTGAAAAATTCCTTGTCAATTTACAATTATTCCTACAGGAGAAATGCTGTTACATTTCAAATAACAAAACAGTTGGAGAAAGAGTTGAAGTCAATGTCTTTTCCCCATACTTTTTAACAATTAGGAAACCAAATCTGGTAGTTAATGATCATGCTGTTTCAGAATTAGTGGTCTTTTAAAAATTGAAATCTCCCACTTACTTACTTAAACACATCATGGGAAAGAGATAAAGAAATGACAGTCTTACAAATTGAAAAATGAAATAAGATCATAGAGTAGACGCAATGCAGAAGGGTAAAACTTAATATTGTAAGCAAAAGTTATTGTGAATTGTAACATTGGATATGCACTACAATGACCTTGGATTAGTCTTTCATATGTAATTGACTAATAATCACATTCATGTACAATGTGCTTTTGCTATGCATGTGTATACTGTTGAATGATCAAAAGCAGGGAAAAAGCATTTTCATCACCTCACTTAACTCATCCTTATTCTAAAAGATATCATATCTTGTTATTTTCAAGTATATTATTTATACTTATAATTAAAAGCATATTACTTATAATCTGCTTACAGGAAAATATCTCAGCACATGTTCCTTTAAACTGCAACTTTGTCCTCATTAATTTGTGTCTTACTTCTTCCTACTTGCTTATACCTCTCCATCTTCCCTGGCCAAACCCCTGCTTTTAGTAACAATCATTATATTCTCCAACACTATGAATTGGCCATTTTTTGCTTCAACATACAAGTGAAATAATACAGTGTTTGTATCTCTGATTCTGTCAGAAGATATATGCTTGAGAAAATTAAATCAATTTAGCCATGGCTGTTAAGCACCATTACTTTTATATGTATCCCTACCATGATTACAAACTTTGTATAGTGATAATAACTATGAAAATATAAAATATAATGAAAACAATTTATAATGTGCATTGGGTAAGTGAAATCATCTATTCCTGTTGCTTTTAATTTGTCTCATTTTTTTATTTATTAATCATTAACCTTGGTTTTAGTTCAGTTAGACTTACATTTAATATTCTGCCGGTACATACTGAGTGTTTTACAACTTCTAGAAAATGAATAGCATTTAATTTACAGTATGTAGAAAATATTGGAAGCCTACTTCGACTCTAATTTTACAAATGGGAGAAATTAAGAAAAAATGCATTATGTTTATATTGAGCACTTACTTAGTTACATTTATTAGCAACCAAACAAAATAAATGAAAGCAGAAAACATCCCATCTTTTAGCATATGACCATTCTCAAAAATGAGTAAGAGCCAAACTAAGCAGCTGCATTAGCATGTATATTTCTATATATGCTGATATTACTGTAAAATCAATCATAGTTCAAAGCAGTTATTGATCATGGTCACTTTTCAAACCTGGAAAGAATGGGTATGCTTGTGTTTTAATGCCTTGAAAAGGTTACAAAACAAAAGATTCTAAATAATTCCAGTCTCTGTGTTCACTGCTCTCCACTGGGAGTAGAGAATATGCTGCAGTCACACTTCAAGGCCCAGATGCTTTGTTTATAACATGCACCCCTGACCACCTGTTTTCCCACATTCAGATACACTTTAGTCTGTCATTCAAGGATGCTCTGTGCACAAATTTGTGTTTGCTTGCCCACTGCTTTGGCAGATTTCCAATGACATGTAAATACAGTGAGCTTTGCCATTTCTACATGCAGTGCTTTCCAAATGCTTTTAAGTTACTCTCCACCTCTTTAAATGTTACAAAGTCATTATCTACATGAAAATTGCTTAAACCAACATAATTGATTAACCAACAATGCTGATTAACTGATGGATTACAAATGGGCTTACATATTTTATATATATATATATCTATAGATATAGATATATATCTATAGATATATATATATATATAGATAGATATATAGATATATATTTATACCCGTACACACATAAAATGTAGGAGACTCATTGACATGATGTTTATTTTTCTTCATTTTTTTAATCATAAAGAGAATATAGAATAAGTTCTGAATATGATTTCAGTTGTTGGATTTATCTACAGTAAACATTAAGAAATGCAATATATTGAATAGTGAATAAGTAGCAACCTTTATATATGCTGTTTTTTCTTCAAGAGCCATTGCCAAATATATACAGGGATTCTTACTGATAGCTGATATTTATCTGAACGTGTATGTATTTTAAAGAACATGCTATTTTTGCACCAAGAAAAGACCATTCTTTATTCAACTGGTAAGGTTCATTATAAAGAAGAATACATTTTGTGACTTACTGTCTCTCTCTCTCTCTCTCTCTCTCTCTCACACACACACACACACACACACACACACACACATACATACACGCATTTATAAACCCCACGTAAATGATTCATTATGAGGACATGAAAAAATTAAAGAACTTACTATCATGATCATAAGGATGAGAGAAAGACAACGCATATTAGGGGAAGTTAATTCAGTTATTTTAGAAACACCTTGGTGGACATTTTTTCCACTTAGTAAATATGTTTGTTTCTTTACTCAGTGAAGTATTGCCAGTCTGAATAGTGGATAAGATGTGTTTATAGATGTGTTTCCTAAACAACCATGATGCTTGAATAGCACTTTAGCTCACATTTCGTTTTTCTCTTTGATTGGTATAGAATGCATGATTTTTAGGATAATCTCAATGGAGAAAGAATTATGTAGTTGAAGGGGAGGATGGGGATGGTGAATCAGACACTTAACTTTCATTCTCTTCCTCTCAACATTTGAACTAAAGTAGATTCAAGACAGGCACACTAGCACTGAATTGTATTATCAGTTCTTTGTTTATTTTATTTTATTTTTTATTTTGCTACTCTATCTCAGTTCCTTATCCAAGTTGACTTTTACTTTTCAACTCTGTAGTCTAAGCAGGTCATGTACTTGTGATCCTATTTGCTGCCTTCTCAATATGTATGATTATAGACCTGTACCAAGAAGCTAGTTTGGGGTGATTTGTCTCATATCAGCATATTCTCAGCTATAAATTATTGATAGAAAAACATAATTTCACAATAATTTTAATACTTTACAGGTAAGTTGCTGAAATGTCAAAACTGTGTATAAAGAATCATTAGGAAAGTACATCTAGACAAAATGCTTAAAATCTATGAGGTATGGAGTTTTGATTCTCAAGAGTATTCCATATCGATGTTATGCCTGAGTTGTTAAATGGGAAGGAAAGAGAAGACAGAATGGCTTTTTTAGAGAGAGGCAATATGAGTAGGATTCCATTCAGTTACTGTCTTTGAAGATGGAGGAAGAGGACTATGGTCCACAGTATGCCTGTGGGCTGCAGGAGCTAGAAATAGTATCATCTTAACAGCCATAAAAAGCAAGGGGGGTGTGCTTCATCCCTATAGCCACAAGGATTGAATGTTGCCCCTTAGCTTTTAAAAATAAATGCAGCGTAATGATGTGTTGAGGTTACTCTGAGACTAGCAAAGAGCTGCTGACATGCACAACAACAAAAAATTGTTAAGCCATTAGACTTGTGGTACAAGTTATCAATAGCAATCTAAAGTCTTCTCCTTGTGTGAGGATAACAACACACATGCAAGCAGTATAGAGTGATCAAGGAAGTGAACATGAAGTGTCTCTCAATGCCAGTAAAAGGGCAAAGTCATGTTTGGCAGGTTCTAACTTCTTTCCTCATTTTTACAAATATTAACTTTAGAAACATTTAGGTAATATTCTACAAAGAGGACTAGAGAAGAATAAAATTAACAACAGTTTCTGGTTAAGTAGTTTCATTGTAGTTATGATATATTCGTTAAGTAATATAAAAATAAACACAGCAGAATATCTGTCGCGCCCGCCTTGACCAACAAGTAAGACGCCACAACCGGATTCTTCCCAAAACCTTTATTGTGAGGAGCACTTCATCATGCTGCGGGAGGACCCCAAGCCCCAAGAGCAAGCTGCTTATATACACTGCAGGAATCGTGGTTCCTAATGATAGGCTACCTCTGCAACACTTCATTTGCATATCCGCTTTTGCAGGTTTGTTATGGGTGTGTTACCAAGAGCCAAGCTGTTCTCAACTGTAGCGTATGCGCAAAGCTGTTGTTTACTACTAAGCCGTCCGGAAGCTGGTGCCATCTTAGCATTGTGCTGGATTGGCTTCCTACAACTATCCAAAGTCATACGTAAAATATAATGC